>UZAN01044272.1:20685-37042 GCA_900618425.1 Echinostoma caproni | reverse complement strand
ACGGCGAACGATGTTTGCCAGGGCTGGTAGCGATTGGAAAAAAACAAAGGGCGGTCAAGCCAAGACCTGGCATGAGGGTATGAAAACCTTAACCAGGAGACTAGGTCACATAGGCCCCGTTAGGCTCCTCGGGATGACGGTCACCAATGGTTAGCTACACCGAGTGATATGGCTGGGTGTTGCAAACAGTGGCGCTTGTGCATCTACTCGTTATTTTCCTAATACCATTCCTTGTGTATTCCCCATCTTCCGCTTGAATTTGCTTCGACATTCCAATCTTCATTTCGCTCTCTTATCCAAATGGGAAACCAAAACCGGCGCACGAAAGTGCATGGTTAATGGTTGTAAAACTGAACTGAACTGATAGAACACGGGAAGGACTGCAGTTAATCGTCAGTTATCTCATAAGCGTGTGAATATTTAATCCTGAAGCCTCGTATCACGGATTTTAGATGGCAATTATGGGAAGCAGTTCAAAATTAGATTTTGTATCTAATCTGCTTCGTTGCTACTTTTCGCCTCACGTTCTGTTCAGCTGTAGGTTGATGCGTGTTACTTTGACTTTTCGACCTTAGTCACTCACCGCACATTCAGTAGTCCTTAATAGTTGGTGCATAAACACCATTCTAATTCCGGTCCCCCTTTTCGTCCTAAGGTTCGTGCATGGAGCTGTTCTTGGAATCAAATTTATCGTGTCGAACAATTGTTGAATCGTGTATGAAGTGTCGCTCTCAATAGAGGTCGATTGAGGTTAGAAAACGGAATACCCCGTGGACAGCACTGGCTAACATCATAGTTTCAGGGCCCCTCTTTTATACCTTGCTAAAGAAAACACACTGAACGTGACTGGGACGTTCCACCCAATGTTTAGGGTTTGCGGTTGACTTTCGAGGCAGATTCACTGTCATGCTGGCTAGCAGTAAGTATTCTGCTAAATTCCCTCCTATGTGCCCAAAAGCAACTTGTACGTGGAGCTTAATTTCCTATGGCCCACTCCCACACCACATTTCCTGAGCAATCCAAAGGATCGAGTCAATGGGGAAACAACTATGTATGATTAGTAACCTCCACTTCGGTTTCAAGACTGTGGTTTGGTTTCTGCCTTCCTGGGCACCTGCGATCAATCAGATTTGAAAGATTACGTCAATGACGCACGATCGTGTCACGGCTTCTGACTACATGCCATAGGCAGATCGTGCCAGCCAATCCGAGACAGTGCAAACAGAAGAAGAATTATGCAAGCAATACTGCAATACGATTGGTGGAAGCCTGGATAACCAATGATCTTTTGTACATATTATTTAATCGCCCTCGTTTCTTTCAATAAACGAGCTACCATTCTGGTGGCCTTTTCCTCGCGTTTCAGTTGCGTGGACTACTGCGTGCTAGTGCCATTGCGGTCCAGTGCTTCCGTGATCCACTCCGTAGCAGCTGATCCTTGATTCGTGTCCTGTGACTCCTATTGCGTGGTTCGTGATCCGAGTCACGTGCGTATTACTATCACTACTACTACTACTACGATCATTACACTTCCCCAAGACACTTCTATTTGCCTAGTGACGCACCTTTTTATATACAGGCACATTTACAAATTGATGGAAACGAAGATGTTCGCAAATCCGTGCTTTATTGGCAATGTGGATGAATAGTTGGGGTACTGGTGGTTTGATTTTGCATTCATCTGAAGCTATGCGATTCCTGAGCTGTTGTGTGAACGCACTCCTGGCTCGCAATGATCACTAGAGTCAACAAGAAAGCCCCCGACTTGTATTCTCAGTGGTGCCGGACGCTAAGAGACTCAACAGACTCCAGTTACTCCTTGGACGGTGAGGAGTAACTGGCAGGTCGGTTTCCCTGGGTTGAGGTTTGCAATACAATCGCAAGACAGAGAGAACAAAAGCATGTACCAAAAGGTCAGCGTGAAAAGTAAACACGCTAAGATAATAATAGCAGCATCGTGTCAGGGAAACCATACTTTACAGTTGCCTCAAAGCCAATAGGCAGTAAGCAATTCGTACCAAGAAAGTTAACTGTGGTATGATTAAGAGTAACACAACAGCATAAACAGAGACTAAATGGATAATAAGCACTGAATCTATGATCTGGAGTGGTATGCATTATTTATTAGGTTTCAAGTAAAAGTAAGCTGCATGCACCTGATGGGTGAATTTTCAGCGAATTTTCATGATAATACTATGGGAGTGGGGGGGAGGATCGCATCAGAGTGTGAATAGGGTAAACAAAAACGACAGAACGCTGAAAGCAAGAAGACGATAGTGATAGATTAAAATTAATAAATAAACTAATTCATGAGGTGTTTAACCAGACCTGTAATAATTGGTGCTCGATTAACTTAAAAGCGGGAAAGAAAAGGGAGGATAATGCTTCTGTATGTGACGGTACGTGTGGGAGGGAGCCTATAATGGGAGCGGGTATGGGGGTTTGACATGGGCTAAAGAAGTTCGTTGTGCAAGCAGTGATCTTAGTTGTTCAAGATTCTATCGGCTATTCTTTCAAACGCATCAATATGTTTGCACACAATAAAATCGACCAGGACATCTCTGGCTATTAAACTACATCGGAACAGGATTTTTATGGATATGGAAATATGAAACCCCTTTCTTTCAGGCCGGGGAAAAAACAAAAGGAACAGTACACCCAATGAGGGAGGATGCATGCTATCACGAATTTGAAAATCAATTTTGGGGGAACAGCAAGCTTCTTAAACCTGAGAGCATAAAAGGAAAGTTTACGAACCCTGTTGTAAACGTTCTCTACATGTCTAGTCCAAGAGAGACTGTGGGATAGAAAGACTCCGAGGAATTTAACAGAGTCATTTATGGGAATGTTGTGACTGCTAATGACGAGGTCCGGTAAATCATTAAAGGTAGTTTGATAACGGGAGCCACATTTAGCGCTGAATGGAACGTCAGCATTTTTGGAAACATTAAGCATGAGTGATTGGGGTAGAGACCAAATAAAACGTCTTCCAAACTGCCTTGAAGTTGATGGAAAGATGCATCATTATTGGATGGGAGGGCACCAAATCACCACATCGTCAGCATATAGGCAGTAAAGTTCGTAGGGACAAGCAGGTTGTTTATGAACAGGGAAAAAGAAGAGAGACATATGACAACCTCAAAGACACTAGAGTTAACATAAGAAGACGACGACATTTTATCATTGCATGAGATCAGTTACGTCCTAAAGGAGAAGTAGTCTACAGGAGCATTTAACACGTCGGCGCCTAAGCTGCAGTCAGCAACACGTTGAATGAGAATGCGGCGAACCAAAGGCGTTGGCATAGTCAAGAAATATAAAGTGAACAGTTTCAGTACACTTGTCTGAAACTGAGGTCACAGAATGGACAACATATGTGACAGCGTCTACAGTTGAAAGAGCTTGCTTATAAACAAGTTGAAGAGGATCAAGAACATCATAAAGGGTAGTCAATCGGTTCAACAGCACTCTTTCAATACTTTCAACAGGGCTGAGGTACATGCAATCGGTCGACATTTTGAAGAACCCTTCCTGGCAATGGGTCTTATCCGGGTAACCCTCAAGCAATGCGGGATTGTTCCGGAGGACATGTACAATTTAAACAACTCTGCAACGGGTGTTGCAAGGTGTTCGGCACAGGTTTTCAGTAAAATAGAGTTTAATGAGTTCGGTCCGTGGACCTTGTTTGAATTAGGTTGCTTTAAAACTTTGAGAACCTCAACCGGAGAGACACGGTTGGTGTTTTCTGGGGCCTTGAAAAAGGACAGTAGAGAATTGGAACCAGAGAAAGCAGAGAATTGTCATCCCTCCCAACTGACGAGCCGCTACTGTTGTCGCCTTATTGTTGCTCGTCGGTGTCCGGAATCGTGGCAACTGTTTATGGGTGGGATTCTGATTGTCGAACTACGGGTGCCTCAAGTAGTACAGATTTGAACACTAATTCCTACTCACTCTGATCCTGATGTTAACTGCCGATGCCACTCTTTCTGTTTTAGCGTCTGCTTGCCACAGTAAATTTGAATATGTTCGAATAACTTTCTCGCCAAAAGAATTCGTGCAATACCGATAATGTTTAGAGGTTGGTTAAATCACGTTGCTGTAAGGAACGCCCTATTCCAGACGGGTCATGTGTTCTGGTGATCACAGTATATAAGAGTACTACTTAATTTTATTAGTTTGTCTAAACTATAAATGTGGAACCATAGAGCGTATGATTACTTTTGCATTTTTTGTCTTAAATAATAAGATGTAATCTAGTTATCGTAATAAGCGTTTAAACTCGTGACAGGGGAAGCCTAAATTTCTCCTGAGAATTCTCGCGGTTTGCATTTGAAATGGATTGGGATCAACTGCTACCGTGAGAAGGTGTAGACGTTCGCTCGAGGGTCAGGGATGCCCTGTCGTCAGTCGAACGAACAGAGAGTAGCAACCCGATTTGTGCACTCTATCCATCGGCGCCCTTACAACCCCGATTCCGGACAAATGATTAGACTGTGATCAAACCCATATATACCGTACGTTTCATCCTTTTTCGATCCACATTTAGCTGGTACTACCAATAAAGACTTGTACAATTAACCTTGTCTTAGATGTTCATTCGGTGAACTCTGGTGAATTCTAAGGAAAACTTGTCGGGGCAGTCAGCTGGTGGATGCTATATGCTATATGCCCCTGTAAACTGGATGGGTAAATCGAATGTGAAGATCAGTGCTATCGGTGTGGCCTCGTAGCTCAGCTGGTAGAGCATGCGCGTACAAAGCATAGGCGGCGTCCATGTGTGGGTTCGAATCCCACCGAGACTCCTGGAGCTTTCACAATCACCATAAAGACTTGCCCTGTTTGCAACTATCTTTTAATTGGGATCTTTGGATTACACAGGACCAGGTCCGATGATAGATTTGACGAGACACTACAATTCGTTGAGTAGTATTAGATCTGTTCGGGGTCTAGGCCAAGGTTGAGTGACGCGCCAAGCCAAAAGACGGAATCGAACTAGGTACGATTGATTTACGACCGTCCAATAAAGGCGGTACTACAGGTAAATAATGGTTACATCACAATCACAGGTACAAACCTCAATTCAATTTCTTTTTGACGAGAACGCATTGGACCAGTACTCGTACACAATGCCGATGACAAGGAACCAACAGAAAAAGCTCACCTAATCTGGACCGCTGGATATATCACATTCGGTGGATGTGAACCCTGATCCTCCTTCCCCAATCCTGTCTATCACTGAAAACAATGTGGGTAAGCAGTTTTCTTCCCGTTCTCCATTGTTTGGCATGGCTAGTAAGGCATATAAAGCAGTTAATGAGAACTCAAGTAATCGGTCGTCGGTCAGTAGCACTAGTAGGCTGCAACAGTTAGAGGCCGAGGAACTGGAGCTGGAGATGCAGAGGCTTAAATTAAGGCAGGGATAACTGTCCTTAGAAAGACGAAGCGTATTCGGCGGCCAGCAGACTAGTGATGAAGGAGCGGAAGCACATGTGCAAGCCAAGGTCACGCGGGAAAACCATTTGGACTCCGTCAGAACGTTTCCTGAAGAATGTCAAGCAACTGCTCCAGTCGATGTGAATCGGAAATTTTTCCCAAAAGTAATCACGCATCGCCAATTCAGGCTACCGGCAGACGTAGCTAGCCACTTGCTCAATGATAGAGAGCGATTGTTACTTGATTGATTTATTTCTGTGTCGGTGAAGCCAGAGAAGCTATTGGGGGTTGTGTGTTGTTGCCCGTGTCAGAAGGATACTCGCAGGGGATGCATATTTTGGAAACCCATTTTGGATGTCCGGATGATGTCGCTGAAGGTCTCCTGGATGAATTGTGCAGTGGGAGTAGACTCAGAGCAAGTGACGTCAACGCTCTGCGAAAGCTTGAACGGCAGGTTGTCACCAGCGAAATTTCCCTAGCAGAAATGGGTTACGAGTCAATCCTTAACTGCCCGACTACAATAAAAGGTATTGTTAGGCGCCTTCCAGAGGCCCTACAATTGAAGTGGGCCGAAGCAGCTCTGAGAAAAAGGCGAGACGGATTACGACCTCCATTCAGGCACCTAGCTGTATTCTTAGAGGAAAGTCTTTCGGTATTCACTTATTGTTACGTTCAAGAGTGACTTCTACGATCACATCTCCATGGAAGCGGGAAGAAGATGTGCAACGCGTGTATGAACCGAGGAGAAGAATAAACCTCATAGCTGGTCGCTTCGATGAGAAATGTGCTGTCTGTCATGCCGAACACGGTTTGGAATTATGCAATAAGTTTCTGTCTATGTGTTACGAAGAAAGGTTGGATGTGGCTAGAACAGCAGCAGTATGCTTTAAATGTTTGAGGCCAGGTAACCGAGCTATCTTTTGTAGTACAAAGAGTCGCTGCACCAAACCTGATTGCAATGGTCGTCATCACGTTTTACTTCATACGCCCAGATCTCCCAATACTTCAGTGCAAATCAATGTGAATTCAGTGAAGTTAGACGTCCCGCATACCTTTATGGGCGTTTTGCCCATCAGGTTGATCGAACCAAAGGGGTCGAAAGAAACTTACGCCTTTCTCGACAATGGCTCAGATTCCACCCTCTTGTCCTGTGCGGCCGCCGAGACTTTGAGTATTGAAGATCCAGTAACGAGAATCCGAGCTACCTTGCTAGCCGGAATTACTTGTAAAACAACCTCGGAGGTAAACTTTGCGGTTCCATCATTAGATGCTGATCATCAGCTGCAAGTGGAGAAGGCCTACACGCTCGAATCACTACCTATACAAGTAGCTTACGACCCACCTGAAACTATGAATTGCTGGCCTCATTTGAAGGGTATACATTTCGAGAAAATCCAAAATAATACTGTTGATCTGCTGATTGGCACAAACACTCCAGAAGCACAAGATCAACGTATCGGAACTTCCCGACAACCCTACGCATTAAAAACAGTTATAGGATGGGTATTGCTCGGTCCCGCGAGAGGGGAGCGTTCTTCCGCAAGATCTGTCAATTGTCTAGCTACGGAGAGGACGATGCAGTCGCAAATTACCAAACTCTTTGAAATCAAATTCGTTGAGGATAACCAAAAGGATGAGTTGGCGAACTCCCAGGAGGACAAGTTGGCCCCAGAAACCGTTCGAAGTTCAGCAACTGTTGTGGGGAATCATTTTCAGCTTCATCTACCGTGGAAGAAAAACTGGCGTGATATTCCCTTTTATCGATATCTAGCAGAGAGAAGGGTAAATAACCTGCGAGTACAACTCCAAAGAGATCCGAAACTGCTGTGTAGATAAGCCGATGTAATGGAAACTAACGAGAAAAAGGGCTACATTCGCAGCAATCTGAAGCATCAGGTAAAAGAGGTACATTTTGTTCTACATCGCCCGGTACTAAATTCCATTACAACAAGCGAGAAAGCATCCTCACTAGTCAGTCTCAACCTCGCAGACTCGGTGATTCCAAAAACATTTGGTTAGTATTGACACATAAAGAACGATTGCTTTACATTCAAGGTAAATCTTCCTAATCGTCCGGCTACTAGACGAGGTATTCTTTCCTGTACAGCTTTACTGGAGTTTATTGCACCATTTTGTAACTGTGTTTTGGATAAGCCAGCTTTCGAACGCATCCGATCGGTGTAGGAGAAGTGGAAAACTAGAGGGAACCGACGGGAGCAGACTTTGACGGAAGAGTCATTGAAAACCTACCTAACAGAAGTCGAACGCATCCTGAATAACTGTCCTCTAGTCCCTGTATACGATGACCCAGAGACCGCGAGAGCTCTTTCGCCCAGATGGTTGCTGTTACTGAGGGAACAAAACCATATAATCGGAACCGAAGTGGACCTACGCGAGCGGTGTACTCGTCAGTGGAGGCAAAGCCAGCTCCTCGCAGACACGTTTTGGTGACGTTGAACAGCGGAGTACCTGCCCTCGTTGAATACTCGGAACAAAAGGAGACAAGCTCATAGAAACCTACGGACAGGAGATTTGGTCCTTATACTGGATGAAAATCAGCCTCGCGGGACATGGTCAAAGGGTATCGTAACGGAGGTCAAACTTAATTTAGATGGGCGGGTACGACAGACGACCGTGAGATCTCCAAAATGACACTCTGTGAGACATTCGGAAGTTGTCCACTAGAAGGGGCCGACGACCAATAGGGTAACCACTCTTGAGTAGGGCGCCTTTCGGTTCGTTTTCTGCGATTGTGGCAAGAGTAAATAGTACCATTTTCGTATGGGACCGTTCTGAGGGCGCATGTAAAAGAGTGGAGTCATAGTAACAGCCATGTCGGCTTTGAGGGGGCGGTGTTGAATCTGTTTTACCGGTTCCTCCCAATGTTCCCAGTATGCGTTGCTCTCGGTCGCTTATTGATCGCATTTATCGATTTGACTTTGATCCACGGTAGCTTACCTTCACGTAAGTTTATCTATGCGCCCACGTTCTTGACCACTTTACTCGATTCCATGTCCACTTGGCATCCCACCCCCACCCCCTATGTCGGCACCCGCTGCTAATTCATGTTCGATCATGTGACCTTCCGATTGCCTCCCCACAGGCATGCACACACACGCATACGTGTCCCTCTCTCGTTCACACACACAAACACGCACCTTCTCCGGCACATGTCCCCTCGCTTACTGTGACGTCACCTTTGTGACCTTGTGCCCCGACTGTGATTAGACAGTCCTCGTGACAGTCGGTTGTGTCTACCTGTATCCCTCGGTTTTTATCCTCCGTCCCTCCGGTTTTACTTTGTTCGGCCACCGAAGGTTTTGTCCACTCGATTGGCCCCAGTAGCTGCTATCTGTATCAGCCTTGATCGATTGACTGTTCGGTGAACTCCCTGTGAGAACGCCACGAATTGAGGTCTGTACCTGTGATGGTGATGTAACCATTATTTACCTGTAGTACCGCCTTTATTGGACGCCAGTAAATCAATCGTACCTAGGTGGATTCCATCTTTTGGCTTGGAGCGTCACTCAACCTTGGCCTAGATCCCGAACAGATCTAACAGTCCTTTTATCTTGATTGCCAAATACAAGCACAAAATATGAATGAAAGGCTTTAGGAGAACGGAAACCAATTTCAGAGGGGACCAACGTAGTTCATAGGAATACTTCCATTTATTCATGCTGAGATGAAACCATTGGAATCCGGCTGAATTTGAGCTTCTGTTTATGCGGCTCGTTTTGTGAAGGCAAACTTGTGGAATAGGATGTATTCATCAGAATTTCGCAAATGGTTCCTGAGTTCTATTTCCAGAGCATCATACGTGTGATATAAAATATATAAAATGAAATATCACAAGGTCAGTTTGGGCAAAAATCAAAAACTGCTAGGTGACTCCGGATTTGAACTGGTGTCATCGATTTTTGATCACAACAAAATGTGAACACTGAACCGGATATTTTTATTCATGGTATTATTACGCAATCATAATTCGAAGCTATTGACAGCAACCCAATCCGAATCAATAGCACAGTCGTACCGCTTGAAGAGAATGTGATCTAAGTTCTTTTTCTCAATAGGGTGTATTCTGCATACTTCAATTTAGTACAGTTTTGAAAGCAGTTTTTGCAATGTTTAGATTAAAAGGAGTGTATAATCGTTAAAAGTTCATGATACTTGTATTTGCTATGTACTAAACAGTTGGATAAAATGAAAGGGATAAAAAGGAAATATTTAATGCATTTAAATGACAATAAAAATAATATTTATTCGCTTTGCAGAAAATTTGAACCGTGAATAGGCAGGTAAAATCAATAAATAGGATTCCAAATCATGGATAGGGTTACATATATATATATATATAATACATAATAATACACAATGATCGATTATCTAACAACCGCAATCATATTATAATGTTTCATTGACTCATCTTCTTCATATTCTATCTTAGCGCACAACCCTGAACTCTTCTTCTGGTCACTCGAAGGCAAAAATGTGGACAACTACTCACAAGTAATTGTGACAGAAGATGGAAATAAGCAAACGTCATTCGAATATATCATCGATACACACAAAAGCTTATTAACCTGAAGCCTTGGCACTTCCATTTGAATGCATTGTCTTGGTTCGGGGAAATATTTAACTAAAATGGAAAACAAGAGAGTCCATATTCAGTGTCGAATAGATTTTTCAAACTAGTGAAATGCCCTTTAACTCAAAACCTCTCACGAGTAGTGGTATGGCCTAAATGATACATTTGCCCAAACCTGAATTCCTGGAAGGCGTTTGATTGAAGTTACGAACCAGTATGCTGTGTCTGTCATGAGTGGTCTATTGAATTTATTTTTGATAGTTGAAGGAGAAGCTTGAACAGACTTCAACAGGAAATTCTAGTGAACTGGCTTGCACGGTGGCTTTGAACACACACACACACACACACACACACACACACAGGTTTGAACTTCTCATCTCAGACAGGTGGGTAGGTATGCACTATTGATTGATTTCAAAAGCGTGAAATTGGTATCCAGTTCCTCCCTAATGTGTGATTGACTGAATAGACTGATGACTATGAGTTCAGGTAAAATCTAAAGGATAGTCCGTTTCAATCACTTTTGGAGTTCATTTATCAAAAGAAGCCCTAAGTGGAAGGGGGTGGGGGTAACTTTCTATCGTTGCATTTCACATTTAAAATACTTGAATTTAAACTGTTGCGAAGGTCGTTTTTACAAAAGCCGAATAGATTAAAGTTTCTTAATAGCTATGGAGGCGAATTAGCATGGGGAATTGAAAGGCCTCCTATGTTGAAAACGAACAAGCTCAGTCTATTAAAACATTTTCCAAATAGAGGAAATTTTCTCTGCAAGGTATATTTAACGAATCAACTTAAGTGAAAGTGTGCAGTAGCTCAAATCAACTAATTCGTGTCCCTCCAGTTTAGTTCTTTCTTTGATTCAAAAATTTGCACATCGTTAGGCTAGATATGTATTACGGTAATCTACTCCGTGGGAGGACGTAAAACGTCAAACTTATTCGATAAGCCTCTCTGACAATAATTTCAATAGAATCTTAATGTGATTACATTACTTTTTCGAGGTCACATTATCAATCAATAGGTGAATATTCAGCAGCTGGACTCTATCGAAAGTACGATGCTATATTCAAAAAACGGCAGCAAAGGTTAATTGTTGAGTTGAACTTGTTTCCAAATCAGACCTAACGAGTTCTCAGATAGCCAAGAGGTAGTTCAAACGAACATATGATAAACCGCTAATCAGAGGAATTCACTCGTCTAATAATCAGGTCCCGCTGGTGCAGATATCGCTGATTATTCGAAAAAGATTTGATGATTTTCAATTGCCATCAAATAGAACTACCTCGTTCTCACTACCCACTAACCACAAACGCACCGTTAGTAAGTAGTATTGAACAAGGAGATGGAGTTCGTCNTTCGTCCTACCAGATCAAACCAAATTTTTCTTAGACGGTAGTTTATACAGAGCGGAGAAAATTATCTCAAACTGGTAAATTGCTCCAAAAGAACCATAGGTAATGAATTACCACATCGATCGTGACTATGAATCAACCTGGGAATGAGAACAATTTGTAAGATTCTGTAAAAAGTGCCGAATAAAGTCCTGTTTATGCATGCATTTATACGTCGTATACGTTTCAGAGTCCACAAACATCACAATAAACAGTTTTCGGAACTTTTAAAGCAGTCAGATAACGCTGTCAATTACCAGTTTTGTCATTTATTTTTAAGCTATCCTTCTCTCTCTCCAACAAACAAACGATTTAGGGATGGGTTGCAAGAATGAAGTGGTAAGATCGTTCGGTCGGATTCTTTTCTGCCCTTCCCGCTTATTAAGTAGATTTCCTTCAGAAAATATCGGTGAGTTTGGCCTAGGGACACTACAGGTAACAGTTGACCGAACGCTTTAAAACAAAATTGCAAAAGAAGGAAGACCAAATGTTGCTTATGAGAACAGGAAGGAGTCCAAACAAACAATGGAGACAAATATTTTGTTGACCTTGACACAAAACGCATCTCATTCGGTGATGAGCTAGTCTGGATGGAGTAGACATATTCAACAGCAGCGCGGCGGTAAGTGCACTAGGTCATCTATAGAGAGCGGCCGGAGTGGACGTGTTTTGTCACCTGTACTCGTCTTCTTAAACAACCACGCATATCCCCGCAGGGATCTTTGAGTTGCCGCAACCCGCAAACTGGAAACTGAATAAAGCAAAGGCAATTATAATACAACCCAAAACATTGCGGTAAGTAATTTGATCCACTGCTCGAAGCAGTTACTACCGGATGCCACATGCCAGCCAGTAGTGATAGTACCAAGCGCCAAGTGAAGGGGCAAAACGGAAGAACTACAAGTGTGAACAAACCGTAAGATGGAAATAAACAATTATCGTTTTTTGTTCTCATTGATCTATATATGGTACACTAATACGCGCGCATTTTATGAAATAAACTACCCGTTGTGGTTATGTAATCGTAGCTTACAGTGAGCATATAGTTTGCCGGAGCGATGATGGCTTGATCCCTCTCATGCCGAATTCGAGTATAGGGTGATGGTTTATTTCGAGAATGGATTTTGTCAAATGTCTTTAAATAAAAAAAACTGGATTACGTGGTGTATATTGAGACACATTTTTCAATATAGGACCTTGAAAAAGAAAATGAAATTTTCACTTTATAGAATTTCCATGAGGAGGTATTTTGCTGTCAACCATCAAATGTAAGTTATTTGGTGTTGTGTCTTTATACGAAATGAAGATGAAGAGTAACGATGATTCGTTCACAATTACTGCTGTTACCTTGGCAGCACGTGCAAAAAGAGCAATGTTTATTCGCATAATCTGGACTTTTATCAGTGAATTGCAATTGTTTCGGCAAACTGCAGTAAACTTGATACCATGGTGGATGGAAACAAATGAGAGCGTAGTAATTCGATGGAACAGACGCCGTCTATAGCAAATAGCGTTCGAGAAAAATGACTGACAACTATCTTCGATCTTTCGCCCCAACAATTGACCTGTCAATTCACTGTGGAGTAGTCAATCACTGTGATTCGAACTTCTTTTCAAATCGGTAACCGTGCATCTACACATAATTGAATGTGTTCTGCTGTGAACTGCTAATAGGTGACTAACCGGGACCGGGGGTGGGGTGGAAGATAATCTGTTGGCGTGTTTGAGTGCTATGCCATGCGGTTTATAGTGAACACATAACGAAACACAGTGCAGTATATCAGGATATATCTAAGCTTATAAACTATGAAACTTATATCAGCTCTAAGCTTCCGAAACGGGAACTAAGGTCACACGAAATCCAACCCAAACGGAGACGGTCTGTTCAAGATTCCGTTTAGTGCGGACTTCTGGTCTGAAGAACAAAATATTCCTTATCAGGTGATTGGCAGTGAGGCGTTTTTGGAGAATCGTTGCTCTGAATCTAACGATAATGAAAATGAACTTTGCGTAACAAAAACCTCCGGTAAGTATACACAAGTCGGAGCCTCATAACAAAGAAAATCAATGACAGGCTTACAAATCATTGTACGCATGTGGGTGGGGCCGTTAAACAGTGAAATGTGACCCTATTTTCCAATTAGAATGAATTTTTTCAGTAGTTGATATAAAATCTATTTAGGATTCATGTTTCCCATTTTACACCACGTTTATGAAGACAACACTAATTTTTGTGGGCTATTTACAAGAGGCAAGAATAATATGCTTCAGCAGGTTTTGGGAGAGCTGAAATGTTAGCTTCATCGGATTAAGCATCTCTAAACTGCATGGAAGACGTTGTTTAAACCTTAGCACACGTTGATGTACATCACAAATTTCTACCTCCCTTCAATCACTATTTGATATCATCCTTTTTTACAACAATGATACGGAAGATTGTAAAATGAAGAACAACATCGAAAAGCACATTAAACGGAAATGAAAACCAATCCAAATGGAAAAACATGATAACCTAGATTTGAATGATAGGGAAGGGAACACGTGGCATTATTGCACCGATAATTGATAATCACCCCATGCTGCCCCGAAACCAGTGTTTTTCTGAGATTGTTCCACTAACTGTAAGCTGTCGACAACCAGTTTGGAAAGAACGAGAAAGTGCACTACAAGCTGGTAATTGAGTTTTTTCACTTATTATCTATTTCATATACCATTCTACTCGAAATTAACGTTATCCACATCGAGGCATTCTCTTATCTACAGTACCCACTGGAACAAGTATCAATAGATTAGAAAATTTTACTTTATAATCAATTCACTGCAGATTTAATTATGTTTTATGTAAAGACGAAATAGGTTACGATGCGTGAACAAAGAGCGAAGCCAAAAAGGCAAGTCTTTTGAGTGAGCTGTGTGTGAGTGTTTGTGCGGGGGGGGGAGATTCTTATCCTTGATTGTTACTGAACTCATATATTTTAGTGATGAGCATCCCTTGCGGAGTGGACAAATCAGTTCGGAACAAAATTATTGTAGTACTGAGAATTACCACGAGTCATGGATCACGAATCACAACCGCAAATGAATTACGGAGTTGCATTATCAATTGTAGACCGGATTCTCCTGTTGTGTTTGAGGCACTGTTCACATTTGTGAGTAGTATGCAGAATAATGCGGTTGGCGGTTTACTTCAAGGACAAAAGGAAATAAGACCACTGAGGGCGAATAATAATTACGGACTGCTCCATTCATTACCCTATTGCGCTGCCGGAAATTATGAGGACATGTTTCAAATGGGATATCTCTTCTACGTTTCCCGAATTATTTTGATATTCCAACTGTAATCTGCAGTAAATAGCTATCCTCGACCAGGCACCACCTTGTGGAATTATAACACTATCACTGAGGAGCAGGAAAACCGCCACAGAAGTAGCGGTTCATTTATTAAAAAGAAAATCAACGGGATTGAATAATATGTAAAATTAGTATCATTTGGCAAACGGACATCAACCAATAGCCGTTCTAATTCGTCAAGTGACACGGTTTCTGTTTAAACTCTATGGTCTCTAATTGGCCGATATCTTTGATCTGTGTCCTCCAGTGTCCAGGAACTGAAACACGCCGTCTGGCTGGCCTCATCTTCTTCTTGTTCTTTTTTTCTTTTCAGTTTACTTTTTTTTATTAAATACACAAACATACAATCTTCAGGAACGGGGGAAGCGAACAATCAAACGGGGCTGTCAATCAACACACACACACACGAATGAGGAAGTCAGGCGGTGATGATGGGATTTGCACACGCACACACCGGGGTGATAACGCAGTGATGTGACGACCGGGCCACCACCATCTCAGATGGTCGACTCACCCCGGTTATACACAGACAACAGTGTGATATTTTGTTTCTCCGTGGAGCTTACAGTGCTCCACGTAAATTAATATTGACGAATTACTGTGCATTCTGTCTTGACGTAAAACTCCGCGATGCGGCCTAACGTTACTCGTGACCTTAAATGTTGATACCAATAAGTGGTTTGTGGTGGTTATCGTTTCGTGAGAAAATTATAAATACTTACAAATGTCGCTATTCAAATGCTCTAGACAGCCCCTGTCAAGCTTCGGTTGGATTGAAGAACTGTAGTTTGAGCAGTACAAGTATTATTCATGATACCTATCGTACTGTGACCCAGATGCAGTACGTATTTCAGTAATCTATATTCTGTTATAATGTGTTTTTCCTTTATTGCCTGACTAGCACCAGAGGGACGGTACTTTATCCGATGAGATACTGCCTGGTGACACACACACAAGATGGACAGAACTTACGAACGGATTTTCATGGACGATCTTCGCCAGCTGTGATGTGCTCCTTCCATGCGCGGAGCGTGGCTCACGAGCGGATCGGTGAACATGTCCCCTTACTGAGCTCAAACGACAGCGAATCTCGATTTTTCTGCGTCCGTCGTGTTTCGTTGATTAGATGAACCGATTCTGGTGCGGCCTCATGAATGACTATAATCGATTAGTCACAATAAAAGGTGCTTATTTCGCACAGACAACTACGGGACAAAAACAGAAGACAGATGGGCTTAATCCCCATTCTTTATTGTGCCGTTCATTTCAATGCAGTGTTTTATTTGCAGGGAGTTGATCAAGTTAGAAGCTATAATACTAATTATCGATACGTGCACATTGTGTGGTTAGTGAATGATAAAAGTTGTCCAGTATCTGTTCCTCTGTCAAACAAATGTGGTTTCAGAGTCATAATCACATATGCGTATGTATTGCTAGAGATATCAAGTTTTCGCTGTTGTCCGCAATTTATACCATTCGACGCCAAAGAGGTTCATCGTCCACTGGGGGAGTGGTCGCCCAGATTTTCCTCCTCCCACTACTCCCAGGTCAAACCCGTACAGATGAACATATTAGGCAGTAAATAAAT
>UZAN01044272.1:0-12682 GCA_900618425.1 Echinostoma caproni | reverse complement strand
ATTACTATTTGACAATTCTGGAACATTTACACAGTGTGGCTTCGCTGGCGTCAGTTAACTGAGCGATTGATGTCAACTGTTCCCATGAAGACCCATGTTGCAAGGTGTTCTATCAGTCCTGATGAGAATACGCCAATCAACACAGATACCGAACGATGAGTAATTTCTTGATTCCTGTTCAACTGGATGAATATCAGGAGTGATGTTCCAACTCTATTCGCTACGTCACAAGTTGATAATGAGCGATTAGNNNNATTGCGTTCTGCAGCAATAACGACTTTATTCCCCCAAATAAAGATTCACCCGAAAGGAAAGTTAACCAAGATGGATAAATAATCATAATGCTTGAAAAAATCAGTTTTTAAATAATAAAGCATTACGGTAGACCAGAGGTGAATATATTCTCTTCGGGATTAAGCCCACGCGCGACCACACCCACCCTACCTTTTGGACAACGTACGCTCGACTGCCCACATGGACAACTGGACAAAAAAGCCCATTCACAGTTGGATGCCCACATCCATACTGAGGAGCTGGTCGAATCTCACTCCTCGGCGGGCTCGGATGGTTGATCAAGTGTTAAAAAGTTCAAAACTACCAGCTTGTTCAAATAAGTACACAAATGAGGTTGTGTTCGTGTGTGTGTGTTGTAGTCATACTCTCGATCACGTTCCATTGAGTTGCATAACGGGTGTGTAAATCGACCAAACAGTCAGTATAAGTGACGTGAATATACCGATGGACGAATCAGTGGATTATATCTTTTGGAAAGAGATACAGTGAGATATAGGCGAAAGAGGTTTTGACTTCTGAATGACTTTCCTGTTCTGTTTATCACACGAACAAACGCATGTTCGCACTGTGTGCTGCGTAAGATCCCTGGCAGTATGGCTATAATCAAACAGGATAATTTTCTAACTAAACCACGTTTCAGTGTAGTTATTCCGGCTTTCAATTTAAAACCCATTAATTGATTTACGTTTGTGAGAAATGGAAAAGATTACTTTCCGATAAAATATAAACTGGAAATAAAAATTACGAGAATGCAACTTGTAATTCAGTAAAATGTTTACTGTATCTCAACTGGTGCTTGTTAGAGAGAGAGTTTTGAATTATATATTAAAGTAGGCCAAAGTGTGATAAGGGGAGGGATTAGTGTAAAACATATTACCTTTTTAGAACCACGGTAATACAGTGCGACTATCCATGGATTGCTCGTCATTGCCTCCACAAGTTCCAATATCCGTGCGCATATAAAATGACCATGAACATTCACTCCGTGCACCGACAAATCGCAGATACATTGAAAGTCAATAATTACCTTTCCAAATTTATCCGAATTCATATGTGGCCCAGACACCCGGGTACACCAGTGGAAAGATCTACACACAAGATAGAATTATCGCACACGAGTGATCACATAAATCAAATGGTAAGTGATCGACTGAATGAGGCCTTGTAACGGACACTGATTTTCCATTAGGCGTATCACCAAATTGGATAATGCATGAAGGAATTTGTGCACCATTAACGGGACCTTTGAATACGGCCATCCTGTTTGTGCTCAACGGCAATTTAATCGTCGTGTACATGCTCGATTTACCGTTTGTATCACCCACTTTAGGAGACGAACAATTTGGCTTTCCCCACTTAACTTCGAGATTACAAGACTCATGATGTGTTATCGCGCCAAACTGATTAACATTGACTCCTCAATGTTTTACATTCAGAGGAGAAAATGGCTTCCTGCTGCACAACAAGTCCATTCACTATAACCTACACCCACAATTTTCGGAAGCTTGTGATCTCAAACATTTAACCTCAGAAGAAACGGTATTGAAAATTTTATCGATATGCTGCGAGACAGCACATCTTATCGTCTGGCCAATGACAGTACCCAAAAAGCAGTACAATTATTTCCTCGTTGTCGTCTTATGTAGTGAAGGAAACTGTTCAGATGTCTATTCTGCCATTCATCTGATGAATAAAAATGCAGAATTCAGCCTCAGGGAAAAAGACCGATTGGTGTGTATCAGTGGGTAAGGCATCCAAGGGGAAATACACTATGTAGGTGTCATAGGATACTTTTGTTCGACCTATATTTCACGAACACGGATAGTGTATCTGTGTGATATGCTTCACACAAATGTGGAAAAGGAATCAAGAAAAGAGAAACGTCGGGAGCTAGTAAAGTCGGATTTCAATCGCGAATTTTCTATCCTGTTGTACATATCTGAAGAACAACATATTTATTTGAAAATATGATTGACGGAAATGTGATCAGACCTCAACCGGGAATAAATTCAAATATGAGAAGCAACTTCGGAATCTGAATAAAATCCTCATGAATCGACTGTAGGATGTGTGCATATAGCTGTTTATTCAGTTTAAACTATTGTAGTCAAAAGAAAACGCAATACAGTTTCAATGATTTTTAGAGAATGTTTAGCAGGAACAGACTGTGAACAGGCGACGTAAACAATAAATAAATCACTAGTGGCGTTTTTTAGTATTAGATCGATTGGAAAATATGTACAGAACTAACGTTTCTAGTTTTCTTTATCTGCAGAATGATGGTTAAAATGCAATTACAGAAAATAGAAATGATTTGAAATGCATTACTCGTAATTAAGAGTTACATCGGATATGACTTATTGAAAAGTAATTGGAGGAAATTAATTTTATCACTTGAAATACTTTAATAACAAGTGCTGCAAGGAAGTTGAGATACATTTTCTTACTTTACTACCTCAGAAACTGCAAAATTCTGGTTTAAGCGCAGATATAGTTAAATATAAGTTATGGATCACGCGACGGAAATGAGAAGGAGATAAAGGTAAAACATCTAACCGGGATTTTTGGTTGTACGTTCATTCAATGATCCCACAACTTAGCTACTGTGAGCAATACTCAAAGTTGATTAGTTTGAAGAATCTTGAACGCCTTTTTTGAAGGCCTTTTTGATCGCTTTTGGTGCCTACTCACAGAGTGGTGACAGCGACAATGTCGTCAAGGGGCTCAAACCCATGATGAACTGCAAATTGAAGAAAAACATGACACCTTTGAGGTTGAATGAACAGAGAAGAGACAATTGTTAAAATCAATTTTTATATTGCCTGAAGTCTATACACAAAATGTTATTCAATGTTCACCAAGCTGATCTCCGCCTTCCCTCGTGCCGCCTAATCATTCACCGGAAATTGCCTTCTTGATGGACAGAAAGAAGGCTTGGTACACTAAGCTCAGACCTTTTATTTGATTACTTCTTGTTTTTATGTCCGATGCAATAATTTCCCACCCTTGCTGGCTAGCCCCGAAAAGAATACTCGTTTTACGCGTTGTGCGCGAGTGGAGAAGCAGTGTAAGTCCAGGTTCAACTGGATTGATTTCCGGCGAATAGTTATGCTACATGTCTGATAATCACTTCCCCTCATCTAAAAACACAACAGCCTAGACAATGATTGAGGAAATAGATCTGAATGACTCCAAACATAATGCACAAACCGCGTCTATGCGGAAATTGTACTCCTGATGGCTTCGCACTTATTCATATTGTTTCTGAATACTCGCCTCGTATGGGCTATCACGAATGTGTATCAATTGGTTCTCCTGTTTGCGTGGCCTTAGTTCACTGAGACCAAGCCGTTGATTTGATGTGCATACTTGCTTGGAAGCTTTGTGGAAACTGATTTCTCTTTCCCAAACTTTATTCGTCTATAATAGCGCTGAGCAACATTGTTCCATGCTTGTTTACAGAGTTTTAGTCGAACTCCTGATGGGCCCGAGAGCAGCGTGATTTTGTTTCATTTCTATGTGATTTATTCTTCTAAAATACGAAGTCCTCCTCCAACTGTGTTTTTGTGTTTCATCATCCTACATTTTTTTATTCAAGCTTATGACTGAGTTTTACCAATGTTTTTTGGATTTATTACATAAAACGTCTGACATTAGGAGGCCATTTACACGGGGAATGATGTTCGTCGGGATTTATGCTGTTCACTAGCGTATAAAATGGTTATTACACACATACTGGCATGTGAGCTGGAACAGGTCTATCGTATTTCTCATGTTTGATCACTCGTCCGACAACAGCGCAGAACAGATGAGAAAAACACCCGAAATGACAATGAGCTCATGTAAAACGTGAACAAGTTCACTGATGCGGATCAATAATGACCGTGCAACCAATTGTTCTACTGCCGATTCGGACCCCGAGAATTTCAACTCCACTGTACCGAATAGAGTTGGCCAAATTTACCTACCATACGTTGTCCATGTTTTGTTTTTAATCACTAACTGCTGTATGCACAGTGTCGGCATAATAATTCTATACTAGTAAAACTTTTCCTCATTTTTATCATGAAAAATTCATAATGTTTTTTGGGCATCCAACAGATCGCAACAGCTAATCTGAATCGTCAAACGTGCTGTAATACGGGCCGTCGGCACAATGAAGGAGCGATCAATACGCCCGAAAATCAAAACTTAGGACAAAGTAAAACAGATATGTAATGGTCGGATTGCCAAACTTGTTGACTCGTTTTGACGCTCAATTTGATTCAAGCTAGGTTTTGCTACCAATATGAGACCAAAGATCAATAATGTTTTCCAATAAGGATGTCTTACTAGTCTTCTACGCTCAGTCTGTGCCTGCTCGTCTGCATTCGTGAGCTTTCCTGTTCCCTCCTTTTTGACGCTGATCTTTATAGCGACAGAATGAATGTGGACGGAATTTTTATTTGCCAAATCATGGATAAAGGTAAATGTAAGAGTTGTAGATTGAAATTTGTTTGTATACATTAACGGTACCGTTTTACAGTTCAATTATGTTCACTTTTTTCTTCAAGGTCACTCCCGCGTCAACCGGTGCTCACCATCTGACTTTTATCATCCGTCTGTTCGCTCTGCTGTACAACCGGTCATCCGAGAGGGCCAATTTTCGTTTCATTCGGCCTTCGTCAAACGTCTTTAGCCTCGCCAGTCAATGGGAAGTCAAAATACTATATTACTGTATGCCAACAAGTTCCGCATCGGGCGTTGCATCGCCACTAGGATTATGTGGTCAAACAAGTGTTGCAAAGGATATTAAAGGGAAAATTTCATACACAGACTACCTGAATTATTTTATGCCCCCATGTGCAGTAAAACTGGTTGAACAAAAATGTCACACAGCATAAAGTATTTGTTTCTGTACAGGACGCGTGACAATTTAGACTGTCAAGTGCATTAGATGTACCACGTAGAGCTGATAACATCAGTCGCCGAGTAATCACCACAGAATTTGTGTTCCTTGCTGAAGTCCATTGAGCAAACTTAGTAAACTCTTTTTCATGAACCGTTTATCTGACCGACTGAGGAGCCGTCGACCGGGTTAACCCTTCGCAGATAAACGTGTTTCACATCCTTTATCGACTTCATGGTTTCTACCTCAATTCTGAATGTTTCCTTACAAACGTTTTAGAGACGAGTCTGCGCTACTGAACCGGTTGATGAGACATTAGTACGGGTACGAAAAACGTGACTGACAATCGAAATTCTGCACTCATAGTTGCGGTTACCTGGCATGACTTTGTTTCGGAGGCTATAACCATATGAGAGCTGGTGGTGTACTGCTTCATGCATCAACAAACTGCAACGCGAGGTAATTTATGGCGCTGTTACGATCTCCGGTTCATTGCGATACAAGGTGCATGTCATATTTCTTTATTTTTTATCCAAAGAATCAATCGACGAGACACTGTTGCAAACCACTACCGATTACCTTCATTGAAGTTCACATTTATCCCCAATATGACTGAATTTGCCTGAACCAATGCACTAATAAGTACCGTTTAGCGGTTACAACACACTCCACTAAACTGCACCAACCATGTACGGAAACTCTCTAGATTCGCGCCAAAAAATCATCCCCGATTACGGACCTGCTGTTCACAAACAGAAAATTTATGGTGTAACTGATTCCCAGCACAACCCTATAAGAAATTCCTGACCGAATATATCGTCGTTCTGTTATCCTGCTATACAGATTTACCCAAAGTTTCTACGTACGTTTATTGATTATGCAATGCTTGAGATTCTGGTGCAAGACAATCAGTGGGTTTTCCCTCAAGAACATTGTGAACCCCTGGTGTCTTGGAAAGAATTGACAGATGGCCTCAACAGTCACTGTTTTTGGGTACAAGGAAGATGTTAATTTTACTGAAGACTTTTTTGCTTGAAATACAACAAATAGTTTAGTGGTAAAGCCACATAAAATACGGATTGTCTCCTGCGAAACCAGTGCACTACTTTGTCGAGAAAAGGCAGGTTGATACGCTATAATCCCAAAAGGCCAAGGCCTAATATGAGCGAATTATTTATCAGTGGTAACAATAAGATTGTCAATCAGTTGGACTCCATAGAAAGAAACTTCTCATCCGGAGCAGGTTATTACAATTCCCATTCCAATAAGCACGCAGAATAGTTGGTGGAACAACCCAACATTCGATATGCATTTCCTCTACTTAGTGTTTGGAATGTACTAATTCGCTGTAGGAGGTGTTGTTTTCTTCTGTACCGTTGTGAGAAACCGTGGGTCACATTCTTTTGCGAGCTTCAAACTTACTACTCACAAATGGGAGTAGTGCCTCATAACAGATCAAATCAAATCCAAAACAAGCGATACACCACAGGAAGCAGGACTAGATACTAGTCGTTTTCCAGTTGCTCATAAACGATTTCTCGTACTCCCTAGAACCACAAGCAACAATTTTCACAGATGCTGCAAGAATGTGGAATCGGCTGACACAACTTAACCGAGGATTGGTAATTCAAAGAAGACTGTACAGCCCTCAATGGTCAATCGAGAATAATATTGGATTTGAAGCTTTGAAGTTTACAGTCATAATGCTAGAAAATTTTGTTTCTGTTCGTTTTATTGGTATACAATTGTGCTCACATTATGAAATATTGGTTGGTCCATTCTTAAAATATTTGAAATGAACAACCTATTCTGGCACAGATAAGTGGATTTATTGTTGCAGCTATAGTAGATGCGACAGGCGCGAACAGGTCCGGCGAAGATGAAGTGGACGGCTAAGAAGGACGTCCTGGGCGACCATCAGGTTGTGCTGCGTCGCATCAGGATGGTGTAACTCGGAGTTGGCTTGGACCCCATATCACATATTGTGGCTTTGCACATGTCCTGTAGGATCAAGCGCTACCAACGTTAGTGGAGGCTACACATTCGGATCTGCTTCTCGATTGTTTGATAAGAACATGAAACCTTTCTGTACACCTCGAACGAAAAAGATCTTGACGTCATCGTTCAAGATGAGTTACAACATTCAATTAACTGCGGTGGGTGATCGTACTTAGTCGTAAGCTTGATCAATGCAGATCCCATTATCTTTATCAACTTATATTTGGCCCCCAATAAATTATGCTATTCCACTCCGGAGTGTATATCTGCAGTGCGATTGCAAGGTTTCCGAAAATCTATAAATATTATTGACTAAAATTTTCAAGGGGCTGAACTTGAACTTTCATAGGGATAGACAGCCCTCAGTACCAGCTATTTTGAGAGGACTTTTTTTCCTTGAATTAAATGTTGGAGTGCCCGAGCCAACTCTATCGTACCCAGCTCATGCTGACATCCGGAATCCACCTCAATGGACATCCGTTGAGGATAGTATAGTCCAAAAATATCAAAAGATATGTAGCGTTATCAGTCGTTTATCCTCATTGTGTACAGTATTTGGAATAACCCATAAGTTCTCGTTTTGTGCACCCACAACGGAAGCTTCCAACCATATACGTGGTGTGAATCAGTGACAGGTCGTACATTTCGATATCTATAAAAGTGCATAAAACAATGAAAATCTGCGATATTTTGGATGGAAAACAGGATGAGCATCATTCTTCAACTCTGTTTGTCTTGTAGATCTATTCACTCATTTCTGTGGAGCTGTAAGACCAACAATTGTTAAGCATTTCCTGTAAAGAAAGTTTGACTTAGGATGTCCTAATCAGTTAAACTTGGGGAAATAATAGAAACCGCCTGCATTCCTCACGTGACAGAATTGCTGGTAACGAGAAATCATCTTCTTGAAATGATGAAGAGCATCGTGGTATATGAGCAAGAATGTTAGAGTTTGAATTTCAGTGAGGCTTTCGAGGTTCATCGGAAGAAGAATTGTCGAAACAGCCCCACAGAACAATTCAAATGGAACAGATTGGTATGTTATTAGAGGAGTCCAATGTTGACTACAAAAAAACAAACTCCTTTTGAAATGTTAAATGTCAATATTTTCAGATGTTGGAATCTGTCTTAGATTAGATCACTTAGTACAGCACTGGAAGTATACAGAGGTAGCTTAGAGAGTTCAATCAATCCGTTTCTGAATCTTTATAACGCAAGGGATGAGAAAGGATTCGGTTCACTGAGTAGCGAATTTAACAAAGAAGACTTACAGCAAGGATGCGAAAGGAAATAAAACTTTCAAAAGCAACCTTTACACGTCGCGGGCATCGGAAACTCATAGTTAACCAATTGATTTCGACACGATTTGTATGAAGACAAGGTTAAGAAGAAGTTGATTTACATTAGTTTGCTCTGCAATGTGAGGTGAATCCAGCGCCAACGGTAAGGCGCTTATGTAGCAAAGCTTCAAGTGTTATTTGTTTCCCCTCTAATCTCACGTTTACGATTCGGTTAAAGTGTCTCGCTCATGGGTTTCATTCCCGAGTTCACTCATTTACTAGTTGCTGTATTACAACCGACATCGTTCGCACGGTCAAGCGACTGTCAGAACGGATTCGTAAACACTAAACCACGGAACTGAACGCGGTGGTTTCACACTTTTGCCTTGAACCAAACAAGGTGAAAATAATCGAGACCTTCCACTGCCCACATACGATTTATGGTTGACTTTCAAGGCACATTGATTGTCGGATGCTAACCACAACAAAAGCAGCGGGAATTGGCTTAAATAAGCTCGTTTTTTGTTCTCGAAATCAATTGATCTCCTCCGACTCTCTCACATCACCCACCAAAATCCCAAATAACCTGCTGAATGATCAAAGGAAGGAACGAACAACTGTGTGATCAATGAGAAACGATAATCAATCCTGTTTTGTTTTACTTTCATGGGAAAACGTTCTCCTTGATGGATGTAATAATTCACAGACATGCTAATTAATCGAAAAAATCAAGTTTACCAGCTACTTTGTGTTGGAACTGAAATTAATTAGTTCCCAATCTATGCAAGCCAAGTACTTTTTTTAATGTATCAAAAGCTAATGTCAGTCTTACCTTACACAATTCTCTCTGTTGAAATATTTTTTTGAAACTCTATGCTTCCATGATCATTGTTTATTATCCGAAGAGGAGAAAATTACTTTTGGCTGTTTATGCGAATGCAAATGTATAAGTCATATTGATTTTTCGGGTTCTAAATGAACGATTATTACAATGCAAAAGAACCTGTGCAGGACGGCGAACCAATCCCAGGATAGAGTCATTTGAAGTGCAAATCATAAGTGAACCTCAAAAGTAATCAAATTGGGACAAGCGAAGAAAACATTTACCTACAAACGTCGAGCGCACAGTACAAATATATTTTAAAGTGGAATTCATCGTGTATATAGCAAATGAAACATGAACTGAAAAGCTAGAACGCATCGGACAGCCGTTTCGACCTGGTCGGGGTCTCGTTAGCAGTGACCCAATTGGGGATCGAACCGGGGACCTCATAGGCAAGACACAAGCATGCCATGCATTTGGCCATCGGGCAGCTGATCAGACCGCTTGTCATTTCCGATTAACATGATGTAACAGAACCCATCTTTGCGAGCTTGTTGCGGGCATCGCGTCTAGCTCATCTCAGCGCTAGCCTCCGGGGTTATAACTCGGTTGGAAACATTCACAACCTACGGCTTGTTTTATTTGAGTAATGGAGGATTGATTCACTTTCAAAGAGGAATTCTTCGTGCATATAGTAAGCGAAACGTAAACTGAAAAGCTAGAAAGCACCGGATATCCGTTTCGACCTGGTTATATCTCATTATTTGCCCAGTTTCTTGAAGTACTAACACTCACTGAGTACTCTTCCAGTGCGTGGGATGAGTTCAAGAGCCATTTGGATAAGAGCACTTTTGTTTTTGGTTTGTAACATTTTAATTCCTTGTAAATAAGATTTCAGTGATTATTTGGATTTGGTCTGATGGAATGAAGTCATATTCATCTAGAGTCAAACCAAACACGAAAACGGGATAACTTATTTGTCAGCAGTGGTGAAGGGACAGACCGGAGTAAGTGACAATGGACGTTCTCAGCTGTAACGTTCTTCCCGCTGCCATCACAAGACATGCTTGATTAATTGCGTTTGAACCATATTTCATTTCATTTTGCGAAATTCCATTATAAACAATGCTGCTCTCACTCGAGTCTGGATTGCTAAAATCGAATCACCTTCGTTTGCTTATTTTTGTCCGTTCAAACTTCACATCAATCATTTTGTTAAATGTCAACTAACAGGAAATTAATAGAGAAAGCTAAATAACTCAAAAATATTCCTTCATAAATCAAAACGCAGACACTGAATACATTTTTATACTACATTTACAGTGTTGCGATATGGTGTTCAGCAAATGACTACATTTTAAATCTACAAGGTAACTTATTCGTGTTTGAGAGGTCGAGTGGATAACCGTGAACGCACTGACGTTATTTCTTATAGAAACCGGGTAGATTTGAAGTACTCATATAAGCTTTGAGAATACATTTTTGCATGCATTTGCCAGGACAGTTTCATTAACCTAATTTCAGCTGAATAGATTGATAGACGTTTCATTGAAATTCAAACCGACAGTACAAGGTCAGGTGACCTTTTCGGGGGACAAATCAATTGTGTCGGAGACAGATTGGTCTCACTTGACATAACAAAGCATTTTTAAAAGTAAGTGGTGATTTATTTTCGGCCGCAATTAAATTCGGCTGATTTTGTTAGGGAATTAAGTCTAGAAATAGAACCAGTGAACGAAATTCTTACTTTTGAATAACTTGGATGAACGTGCTTAGGAACTAAAGTGTAAATCTAATCGGGCGAAAGTGAAAGACAATATACAACATTTCTGACAGAAGTGCTGATCTGTGTTTTTGACATTTGCTGTCCTGTGATAACTTTGTTCTTTCAACATGGCAGAATATCAACCCCTTTCCTTAAACGTCTTCGCCGTGAAAAGGAACGCGCATTTAAATGTGGCAGGAGGCCCAAAATGCAACGATTATCGTCCCTGATCAAGAGTGAAATAAGACGGTTGGACGCCCTTTATACAAGTCAGGTTTTTGGGACGAGGAACTGTAAATCTATGTGGCGTGGAATCAATCTTCTCTGCAGGCAGAAGAAAGTGATTCCCAGTCCCTCTATCGATAATGAAAAACTGGATAATGCATTTATTCATTCGTTGTTCGAAAAATACCCTAGTCATGCTGATTCCTGTTCTCCAAACATCCAACCTTCGTTTGATCCCATCACCTCTGGTGAGATGTATAAACACATGTGTTCTCTCAAAGTGCCGCCGCACCTGGTCCAGACGACTTAAGTCCCACCCTTCTTAAACACGGTTCTCTGTCACTGTCTCAGATTTCCGCACACATAGCTAATCTTTCACTCGAACTCTGAACTATTCCACACTGCTGGCGTCCAGTGAGAATTACTCCCATCCCAAAAGGAACTTCAAAGGTCCCAATAGCGAAGCGTTTTAGACCAATTGCTCTCACCTCCACTGGTTTGAAATTGATGGAGCGATCAGTTCTGCACCGTCTTCAGTTATCTCTTACCACCCCCGATGACACTTATCAGTTTGCATACAAACAACCGCTCTACAGTAGATGCCGTTTCTTCCCTAGTTCATTTAATCTGTAAGCCCCTTAACGAGAAAGCCAAATGTGTGAATTGTGGGTTTCTGGACTATTCTTCCGCTTTCGACTCCGTGCCCCGCTGTCTTTTACTTAACAAGCTTCAATCTTTTGGCTGTCCGGCTGCTCTCCTTGAATGGCTTGCAGATTACTTTTCACAAAGATATCAGTATGTTAAGTTGGGACGAAGACAGTCAACCGCGTCACTCAATAGCTCGGGTGTACTTCGAGGTGCTGTCCAATCACCTTATCTTCTTGTGACTTATATTAGTGACTTACCTGTTACTCCCCCTGTTCGACATTTTAAGTATACTGATGATATCGCCATTTCTGTTTTCATATCTAATCAATCAGAATTGGCTGAATATAATACAAACCTACCCCACCTCGTTTCATATTCCACATCATCCGGTCTTAATCTTAATCTTTAAAAATGCCTTGAATGTATATTCATTCTAAACCGTACCCCATCTCTCTCTGACAATGTCCAGATTCATGGAAAGCCGATGAGTAGGGTCAGCCATGTGAAGTAATTAGGTGTCACACTTGAAAGTAACCTTCGCTGGTCCTTACATACCCAAAGTATTGCTCGCAATTTGAAAAGGCTCTCTTTTCAGATAAGAAGACTGCGCCAATTATGTTTTGACTCGTCGGTGATAAACACTTTCGTTCAACAATGTGTCCTCCCTATACCCCTTTATTGATCTCCTGTAATTTTCCCTGGTTTGTTGAAGGCTGATTTCAATTTGCTGAGGCTTGTCCTCTTAATGATTAGCCGTGTCT
>UZAN01044270.1:18860-29600 GCA_900618425.1 Echinostoma caproni | reverse complement strand
AAGAAAACGAATGTACCAATGAAATACTCAGTGAGCAATGTTCACACGGCCATAGGCTGCGGATCGGACGAACGGAGAGAATGAATATTGCCGTACGACGCAATATTATTGATTTATCTCCGCGAGATTAATATCGATCTGCAATGACCCTTATTTGGGTCGAATGTGTTATAAAATTATTCGATTTTGTTCACAAAATTAGCACGTGTGCAGCCGGGCTTATCTTAGGACGAATGGCATTGATCTTTGTCCCAACAATTGCTTCTCTTACTTAAGTGGTTGCGTGACCACTCTTAGCCATGGAGGTAACTGTCCGCATTTCCAAAGCTCGAGCAGCATACGCGAGACTGCAACACTTTTTGCATCGACTCGACGTATCACTGAATTCGAAAGGTCTTGTTTATCGTGCTCCTATTCGTTTTTTGTTCTTTATGTTCGTCAGACCTTGAATTTGCGAGTAGAGAATACCCATGGATTAGAAGTTTTCGATTATCGTTGTTTTCTTTGTTTAGCCTTCGTTGGATGGAGCGAATGGGTTTGGAGTCTAGAGGTAGGCCGTCGTGTGTTTGGTAGTTTACCAAGGATAAACTTTTTAGGTCATCGAATTCCGATTAATAGGCTTCTGTGGCTAAGGCGCGTATTGCGCATACCCAGATTGGACCTGGAATCGTAAGTCATGATCGCTCTCGATGCAGTGAGATTATTCATATCCTGGTATATATCTTGAAAATCATGGCGCTTATATTTGGAATAGGTGTAATCAAATTTAATGTCCTTGTACACCTAGCTGGTCCACTATTGCTCTGGAATTCATTTTTTCTAGTAACATCAAACATTTAAACGCTTCTTCACGATATTACAACCTCACACTTGCTCCTTTTGCAGACTCCCACCGGCGCTGTTGAGGCTAAGGTTGCTTGCTACTTTCGTCGACGAGACGTATCGATCGCACTGATCAATCAGGCTGAGAAATATTGTGAGTTTTTTAAACACTTGATATTGTTCATTTTCATAGATGGTAAACATACGAGTTTCTTACGAAAGAGTTTTTCAAAGCTGTCGTCACTACATTGTCTCATGCACTCCTGTTATCTTCCTCCTCTTGGAGTTCCAACTCACCAAACTGAATTGTTAGTAAAAATTGATTTATTTTCGGTTACGGAATGGCTATTATTTTTCATCTTATAGTTAAATGTCTTCTTTTTATTTTATTGAAGATTCAAATGTACATTCAACTTTCAGGATCTTCTATTTTACTGTTAATGCAGCTTTGCGGTTTTTCGGTGATTCAGGACATTCGCACACGCTTGAAGCTAATGCACCAAATATGTGATGAATATGATATCATATACAGTTAACATATGGACATAACATATGGTATTTCCTTTATGGCAAATTTTCTTCGCTAGCTACAGATGCCTTTTCCTTACTAACGTTGCATTTCGCGTTTCAGTATCTCCATACCGAAGGTCGACGGAACGAAAACCATACACTTATCTAACAAATAAGCGTATCCGTTGTCCTACATTTATGTCATGCACTTCTAAAAGAACCAGAAAACCTCGGAAATGTATTGAAAATCTCACAAGACGTTTTTTGTTTTGTTTTGTCATTTCAATATATCTGGTAACAGGTTTAACCACGTCTCCACGGACGAATCTTGGAATCGCATTGTATCCGTCCATTTAACGAACCAGATTCTAGTAATGCTGCACTATCCGGAAGATCTATCTTCTGTTTGTTAATTTACTCAGCGTGTTTGAGTTATGCTCGAAATCTAATCTTGTGCGATCTATACTCCTGATTAAACTGGTGTCGTCTTTGAATAGATGTATAATACGGCTGAACCATTTACACCCCGGATCGGCAACCACCGGCTCATATGAGAAACGCAACGATGCGCAGCTGTTCACTCCGTGCTACCACCACACCCCCGTTACACCCGCTCTCATTCCGTGTGTCCTCCGTGTAGTTACTTGCATTCGTTCGTCTGTCTGTTGGTCCGTCTATCCATCCGTTCAGCGATCGATCTGTCCGACCATCTACCAANAATCCACGTGCCTGACTTGCATGTCTGCTTCCGCCTGCCTGCTTTAACACCGATGGGCGTCCCGGTCGATCGGTCGATAGGTCGGTCGGCCACGGCGTGGGCAGACATTTCCGACCCACGACAATCAATCGAACGGTCGACTGGACGGTCTTCCTCCTGGTCGATCGTTAATTCCGCTCGTTCGAACAAAACGATGGATTGAGGCGTGTTTGCGCATGTGTGCGTGCGTTCAGTAAGGGGTGTAGCAGTGAAAGTTGCTCATGTGTTAAATCCATGAGGACCGCAAATAATGGATAATAGGTGCTGAACAATGATAATTTCACCAGAATTACAGAATTCTACGAGAGAATGTATTGGTTCCCCCATGTCTAAATTATTCGTCTTTATACATTCTTCCTTCTGTCACGCAGTCTCAACTACTTCCACTGACTGCCGTCACTACCAAAACTGTACTTGTCTTCATTTAGTTTTGTATGTATCTCGTCTGGTTTTGGCTTCCAGTGAACGTCAGTCACACTGACCCTTCGATTATGTAAATGATGTGAATCAAGTTCGCCTTGTAATGTCTTGCCAGCTTGCTGCTGTTGCTGCTCCTGGATATTGTTTTTTCAAATGGGAATTCGTCGTGTATATAGCAAATGAAGCGTGGAGTGAAAAGCTCGGAAGCACTGGACAGCTGTTTCAATCTAGTTGGGTCTCGAATTGATATATGAACTTCAATCAAATCTTGCATTACTCATTTGAAATAAGTAGTCAGGTTGTGAATATTTCCAACCGAGTCCTAACCCCGGAGGCTAGTGCTGAGTTGAATGGGGTCCGTGGCCCGCGACAAACTTTCAAAGATGGGTTGTGCTATATCGTGTAAATGGAAAATGAAAAACGGTCTGATCAGCTGCTCAGTGGCGTAGTGGGTAGCACGCTTGCGTTCTGCCCATGAAGTCCCGGGTTTGATCTCCAGTCGGGTCGATAGATTCGCACTGCTGATGAGACCCAACCAGGTCGAAACAGCTGTCCAGTGCTTCCGAGCTTTTCACTTCACGCTTCATTTCCTATATACACGACAAATTCCCATTTGAAATTTAACCAAATCCGCCATTACTCACATGAAATATTGTTTTTCATTGAAGTGATTGCACCTCATGGTTTGATGGGCTATTCACGACATACTAGACATGGAGGAATGCGGGTAATACTTTTCAACTACCGTCCCAAAGGTTGCTGTACTTCCTGTGGATACTATTTTATCAAACCAATTGTAGTCCGTTTTGAAGTCGACATAATGGTGGGATGACTTGCATCCCTTTCATGCTCAGCAAAGTTTCTTATATACTAGCCCGTTCGTTCGTGTCTTTTTTCTGTGTAGGATGTATACTTACGAATACGTAGGGGGGTTTCTTGTCTTTCGACTCAGAACCTCGGAAAGCATTGACAAAAAATGGAATCTAGCCAAAGTTTTCGTCACTTGTACATATGTTCTGCGTTATATTCTTGAACTGCGCATCTTACCAATATTTTATCCGATAATCACTTGGAGTTCTAACGCTGTTAGAAGTGGGTTGCTATGTATCTGTCTGTCGTGATGCCGTGGTTCCGTTTGGGATCCTATGCTTAATGTTTGAGCATGGTTCTCGGAAGATCCAGATTGGGGGATTATCGGGTTTGATTTATCTGTGTTTTTGGTTGTATTTGCGTCATCATCTACTGACGGGAACCATAAGTCGTTTAGGCGGTTACAATCTATTTGAGGCTGATGCCCATTATTTGTTTCTGTCTGTTCGTTTTTTAGTCCAGTTTAATTCAGATGGTACGGATTCTGTGTGACTGCGTATTCGCATGCATCACATGCGGAGCGTGCTCGGTTTGATGATTACGATGAGGCTGCATCTTGGAGTGGTATCTCGTCAGACAACTGGTTTGCCAAAGTTCGTTGCCAAGAAGCATTTGTAAGTAGTTTACCGAGAAACAGATTGCAGAATCGAAGTCTCCTCAATCTCAGAAGGAGTCCGGGGACATCGGCATGTGCACTGTAATGCTGGCGGGTCAACATGCTTGTTCTGCGCCTCCAAGTGTGTATTTGGAAATTGATGTGTACTGAATATCGGAGACATAACTGGAGTACCATTGGTCACTAAATTTCGCCTGTTTTGTTCACCAAGTATTTCCTTCGCACATCTCGCGGCGATGAAACCCTATAAATAGGTCAGCGTGGAGCAGGTATCCTATTTAAATGGAACTGAAACCTCACTCATTGACTGAATGTCCTACACTATCCGTTTATCTGCGATGAGGCTCAAGACGGCAATCAGGGACGCACCACTTCACATCATATGCGCAGATCCTATTTAGGTTTGATACACAAAACAAGCTCGAAAAAGCTTATCAAAATCATCCGGTCTAGCTGAAGCTCCGATAAAAATGTGCTGGTTACTAGTTGGAAAACTGCGCAAAACGTGAGCTCTCCTAGGCGATTGATGTGCTTTGCCTTGCCAGCGAAAAGAATGGCGATCGACTTTTGTATTTCTGCGGACATCACTCTGTCCCTGTCCAGCATCAGCTTCCGACACAGCTCTCAACGGACATCACCATCATCGTCATCATCATCATTGTACAGCGTAATACAGTGAAGCGACTTTCACTGATCGCTGCCAAACTCGTATGGCGTACAAGGTAAGTGATAATGTGTAAGGAGGACAGGGATTGGACGTATTCTTAGGGACGGGAAAAGAAAGTGAACCTCTATGGTCAACACACAGAGTAAACGGTCCAGCTGTGCATGCATACTATTTCAAGCATTCTGGTCTGATAAGGAGTGACAGCAAGATCGCCATTGTTGTCGGTTCGCAGCTATGACCTTCAGTGTCTCCAATCATGCGGTTTCGGAGTTTTTGGACCCCAACCCGGAAGCCAAGAGACACCTACTCTACCTAATCGCTCTGTGCATTTCTTCATGCCTCGTCTCCATGTAATCTGCTGGCCTCCATGTGGCTTTCTCCATCCTGTAACAGCCATTGCAAACAAGGCGCGCTGCGGTAGGCGACCGTCGGACATACGCAAGACGTGTCCTAACCAACGGAGCCTACTGAGCTGAATTCTATGCGATAGGGAGTTTTTGTTTGAGGTATTCCTAAACACCCGACGACTTACTTCTAAGTTACTAACGCGCTCACTCCACCGCACTTGGGCCAGACTACGTAAGCATCGATTGTCGAACACTGCTAAACGACTGATGTCCTCTACCCGCAAGTTCAAGGTCTCAACCGTAAAGCAGAACTGATCGTACAGTGGCGCAGTATACGGGACTTTTCAACTTCAGTGAAACGTCACGTCGCCGCTACAGGTGTCAAAGTCCTGTGTATGCTGCTCGAGCCTTGGAAATGCGGCTGGTTATCTCCTTTGATGCGCTACCATCGTTGGTGACGCAGCTACCTAAGTACGAGAAGCAGTCAACCTCAGCTGATTCCTGACTGTCTAGTTTCAGAACGGAACTCGGCGACACCCAGTCTTGTAGCATCACTTTGCACTTTGAAGGTGCAAAGCACATGCCGAACGAAGCGACAGAACTTGTCAATCTGTCAAGTGCTCTTTGCGCATCCTCCATAGATTCGAACAGGCAAACGATGTCGTCAGCGTACTCCAAATCGCACAGCTTTTCATCAGCTACCCATTCGATACCAACATTATGGAGACCACTTAGTGTGTTCTCCAGTATTTCGTCTATGACGAAGTTGAACAGGAATGACGAAATAGGGCACCCTTGACGAACACCGCTGCTAGTTACGAACGACCTATTCAGCTCTCCGTAGACCTTTACGTTACCAGAAGTATGCGAATAGAGTGAACTTAGTATGTTCACGTACTTCAGCGGCATTCCTTTTCGAAGGAGTGAACCCATAAGGGATTCGTGGTCAACTGAGTCGAAGGCTCCTTTTAGGTCAAGGAACACGACAACCGTTGGTCGATAGTGCGTATGGCGTAGCTGGAGGACTTGACGCGGAGTGAAGATTTGATCGACACACTCGCGGCTTGGTCGAAATCGTGCTTGTTGTTCGCGGATGTTTGTCTCCCTAAACGGTGTCAGACGTCGAAGTATGATGAAGGCTAGTAACTTGGTGACGATTGGGGTCAAGCTTATTCCACGGTGGTTTGCGCAGTCGTTGCCAGATCCCTTCTTAAAAGCGGGAACAATCAATGATTCGCTCCAGGAAAATGGAATGCGCTCATGCGACCAGATGTTACGCATTAGATCACTAATGGAGTCTGTGAGCTCATCGCCTCCCAACTTGAAAAGAGCGTAGTGAATCCTGTTGTGTCTGTTTATTGTTGAGTGTTATCTTTGTTCCTATTATCAATGAAGTTTGATTTTCTATTGTTACTTTTCCTCCTTAGGTTGATAGATGTGGGTAAACTACATTTAGCATTCGAGCCGTCATTGCGATTGGATTGTGCAAACCATCGCTCCTTATCAGTTCCCTGAGTGACGGCACACGGTCTACATAATTACGCGTATGGTCGCACTGTACTCCTTGACTGCGAAGACCTAATGGTTACGCTGTTTCGTCGAGTGGTGTTAGAACAATTTGCAAACCTTTTGAGATTGCGGTACCAGTATACTTCGTTATCCCTGATTGTTCTACGACGATCTGACTGACTCGTTCAAACCCAGCAACGGTGTTCAAGGGCACCCTTCTCGCCAATTGTATTGAATTTTTCTGGTAGGCTGGGTACGGAGCAGTGCTTTGAGTGTCAGAGTACGCCGACGACATCGTTTTCCTTTTCAGGTATATGAAGATTACCGAAATTACACTTGAGAGGTCAATCGGTTCGATTACTGCCTTCGGTAGACGCACTTTGCATGTTCAAGGTGCAAACTGATAGTGTAAGACTGATTGTCCTCTTTTCCGGCTCCGATGTCCAAGAATCAGTTATAGTGACTAATGACAGTGGCCTTGTAAAATAAAGGAGGTAGTAGTCTGCATTTCTTTGTCACGAACAATGAAAATTACTCCTGGCAGTGATCAGTGAAGTTGACTTCACTTTTTTCTATACGTTGATGAATATAGTAATAATGCCTTTCATACCATATCATATTCTAAGTCAAATTTTGAATGAATGACCTCGAACATCCCAATTGGTTCACTAGATGTCAGTGACTATGATTCAGATGAAGATTGTTCGGATGCTAGTGGAAAGTCAACCGGTACTCCTAATGGCTCCAACAAACGGTCGCACTTTGCAATATCCGAAGTGGATAAACATCGAATCAAGCATCGGGAGCTGTTCCTCTCACGTCAGATCGAATGTTTACCGGCTACACACATACGCGGTGAGTTTCTTGCCCTTTATCTAATGGGTTTAAATACACTGCAACATAGTTATCCGTTTCCAACTAGCGCCAACCCATTTCTTCGATTTCATGATTTGCACAATCTTGTGGCCAGTAGCCTAACATGTGGTTCTCTAAATGGGTACCTGAGACAGCAACCAAAATCTTCGCACGAAAATGCATGATTAATGGTTGTAAGAACTGAACTGAACTGAGCCTAGCATGCCAGAGCGTGTTCCACCCAAAGGAGTGAACCGCAGTTAAGCTGAATGAACGTAAAACCCAGGACCCACAAAATGACTTACCATTGCGTGTCGAGTTATCGCAATAATTACCACCTCAGGGTTTCAACTGTTACTTACGGAAGAATGTTAACAAATCTTCAGGTGAGACTCAACCCAAAAGTGGTTTTAGATGATAAGTGCATTTGTTCATTTTTCGAGACTACCACCGGTGACCTGAAAAATGAGCACAAAAGTTAGAAAATCTCATGGCGTTACTCAATCGGCCACTAATTGAGCGCAAAACGGAATTTGGCATTGCATAAAAGTGAATACATATATAAGAAGAACTCAACCTGATTGGTGTCCTTTAGATGAAAAACGACTTCCCCTTATTACAATCCACCGGCATTTTACATTCTTATTTGCCTTGAGCCCGCATGACCCATTACTATTGTTTTCAACTAAGATCAGAGCGTGCCTCATGGACATCAATACCTTGGTGGTTTTCAGTTCAGTTCAGTATTTTTTTTACAACCATGTGCCTTAATGCGTCGGTTTTTGTTGCTGTCCTTTGGCTACCTATCGGGACGAAACAGTTGTTGAGATTGGAAAGTTGAAGTAGAGTCGAAGAGGACATGGAATATTCCGGTGCACAAATGTTGCGAAAAAGTTGAACTGCACGAATACCATCGTTTATGACTGTCAGCCAGTGGGCGATTGCCTAAAACTCTACGCCTAATTTCAGCGTGGCTCGTCCAGCTGCAATGCTGCGTAAACAGCAGTGTTTAAACACCGACAGTCCATCTTTATCTTGTATTTTTTTAATGGCAAAGTTTCTGCACCGTATAGCACAACTGGCCGAACTGCCGCGGCATACACTCGGCCCTTCACAGACAGACGGATGTCGCGACGGCGCCACAAATGTCTCAAGTTGGCAAATGCCAACCGAGCCTTTTGTATGCGAGCTGACTCTTCATCAATGATGCGTCCACCGGATGAGATGTAGCTACCCAGATAGCAAAATTTGTCTACTTCCTCTACTACTTCTCCAGTTAGGTGAGGCTCGGTACTGGATCACCCCAGTCTTGTAGTAAAATTTTACACTTTGAAGGTGCAAAACGCAAGCCGAACATGGCTACACTGGTATTCAAGCTGTCCAAAAATGCTTGCAACTTACCTGGATCTTCACTTAGTAGCACAATGTCGTCTGCATACTCTAGATCAGACAGTCTGTCACTCGGAAATAAATCGATACTGCTATCCTTGCNAGTCTCTGCGCCGTAGAGCAGGACCTCGCCGAACTGCTGCAGCATGCAGTCGACCCTTCACAGACAGACGGATGTCACGACGGCGCCACAAATGTCTCAAGTTGGCGAATGCCAACCGAGCCTTTTGTATGCGAGCTGACTCTTCATCAATGATGCGTCCACCGGATGAGATGTAGCTACCCAGATAGCAAAATTTGTCTACTTCCTCTACTACTTCTCCAGTTAGGTGAGGCTCGGTACTGGATCACCCCAGTCTTGTAGTAAAATTTTACACTTTGAAGGTGCAAAACGCAAGCCGAACATGGCTACACTGGTATTCAAGCTGTCCAAAAATGCTTGCAACTTACCTGGATCTTCACTTAGTAGCACAATGTCGTCTGCATACTCTAGATCAGACAGTCTGCCACCCGGAAATAAATCGATACCGCTATCCTTGCACGAGGATAGGGCTGTTTCAAGAATTAAATCTATGACAAAGTTAAATAGAAAAGGAGAGAGAGGTCAACCCTGTCGAACACCACTTTCCGTGGTGAACTCGGGTGAAAAAGTGCCGTAAGCTCGAACTCGGCTTCGGCTATTATTGTAGAGGGATTGTAATATTGAAATCAACTTCTCGGGCACTCCCTTCAGGGAAAGGCAGCGCCAGAGTTTAGAGCGGTCGACTGAGTCGAAAGCCGCTGTCAGATCCCGGAAAACAGAGATGGTAGGTCTACGAAAAGAATGTCGGTGCTCCAGAATTTGGCTGTCCTGCCAGCAAGCAGATAACGGTGGTCGAATTCTTCGCTTCTGCACAGACCATTATTTGTTCCGACAGCTCTCGACAGATGGCCACGTGTCGCTGTAGTTCAACTGGTGCGCTAAGTCAAATCTACAGCATAGCAGTAAGCTATTGTTGACGCAGCTCAGTGCAAAATTACAGATACGATTGGACCACCTGCGCTGAGTCGTACCACGCATTAGTTTTGATGCAGTTCATTTTCCGACTCAATTACCGGCGACAAGAATCAGCATACCGAAACCAGTAGCCTATATCTATATCCCTTTAGGCTTATCAATTTTTCATAGGCATTTTTTGTGAATAATATCTCCGTCCTCCTGTGTTTCAACCGAGTGATGTAAATTGTGATTCATTAGCCGAAGAAGACGAATCACAGAAGAGAAGTCTTGCTTGCTACATTGTGTTCTTTTAAAAAAACGAGCAAAAGCGGTTTTCTCATCATTGCCTGTGTGTTACAGTGGTTGGTGCACGCGATGAATCGGAGCTATTGCGTAAGCTAAGCGCACTTCAATGGGATACTGTTGATGAGCAGTGAGGCGAGATTAGGCTCGCAATCCATATATCATGTGTCAGTAGACCTGATGGAGAAAAGACGACAATTCTCAACCTGCAACGATCAAGACTAGTTTAGGTGGTGTCTGCAACGTCAACTCACGATGCGCTCAATAAGGATAGTGGGAATTGCTTTTCAACAGCAGCTTTTGTAATGGAAGAAGCAACTGCATCAGGGAATCGGCAGAAAGATCCGATACGCAACAGGGGAAGTTGACCAATTTCAGTTAGCAGAACAGTCTCTGATAAGAGGGGTTAAGATATTCATCATAGGGATCAACGACTTGATCGCTGGGCGGAATACGTCAGAGAACAGATCAGCTGTCCTTGAAATAACCAGATTACTCCGTCTGCAACTGAGGCTCCGTGGGCAGTGGCCTGCGATCCTCCAGCAGAACCAGAAGCTCGGTCTTGCATACATGTTCTGAAGCGAGCAAGGCAACAGGATTGGATTGGCTCCTTCCCACTGTTTTCAAGATGGGTGGAGATGACTTCGTAAGCTGTATTATTACCTTATTGCACAACATTCGGACGCATTTGGCGCA
>UZAN01044270.1:5866-18674 GCA_900618425.1 Echinostoma caproni | reverse complement strand
TTCATCTTGGGGTAAATCACTAATCGTTTCTATTTTCGAGAAAGGATCTCGCAACGATTGCGAAAACCATCGCGGGATAGGTTTGATCCCAATGGTCACTACAGTGCTGGCCTCCATCGAATTACGACGTCTGGTTCCTATGAGAGTTGCCAACATCCGTGAACAGCAAGCCGGATTCCGGTCTGGCCGTGAATGTATTGTTGAAATTTTTACTTTTCGTCAGATCATTGAGCTACGTCACACCCACCGTCACCCAACACTCCCGGTGTTAAGATGACGCGTCTACGAAAAGAATGTCGATGCTAGAGAATGTATCGGAGAGTGAAGATGTGGTCGATACAACTTGGACCGGGTATAAAATCCATCCTGGTTCTCACGCGTGCACCGTTCACGTGCGGAAGACAATCGTCGGAGTATGATACCGGCGAGAAGTTTAGAGGCAATATTGATTGGTTCTCACGCGTACACCGTTCACGTGCGGCAGACAATCGACGGATGAGAAGTTTAGAGGCAATATTGATTAAACTAATTCCTCTGTGGTTTTCACAGGAGGATCTTTCATGGCAATATTGATTAAACTAATTCCTCTGTGGTTTTCACAGAAGGATCTGTCACCTTTCTTTTAAATCGGTATGATCTCACGTGCGGCAGACAATCGACGGAGTATGATACCGGCGAGAAGTTTAGGGGCAATATTGAGTTCACAGGAGGATCTGTCACCTTTCTTGTAAATCGGTATGATCACCGATTCACACCATTCAGTTGGAACCTCTTCCTTTTCCCACACTGAGCCTAGGAGTTTTGTTAACTCCAAAACCAAGGCTGAGCCTTCATCCTTAAAAACGGATGGGGACAGCCCGTCGGGGCCGGAAGCCTTATACCGTTTGAGGTGACTTATTTCCCGGGTAACCTCCACTTCAGATGGAGGACTGATGTCAACTGGCAGTACTTACTTCCTTTACTTTACGTCGGCTGGCTCCTGGTAGAGGATATGCCGGCTTCCCATGAGTTTCTTGGGAGTTCGGTACAGGAAACGTCCCCAGCGTCACCCGGTTCTGGGTCGAGTTGGCATCTCTAGCGTTTGCACATCCAAGTGCTAACTGCTAAACAGCAGGCAGGTGGTGCATGGTTGCCGGTTGCCCTCTGGGAGCTCATACGCCATTGTCAGTTGCTAACTGATCAGGGATCCATTCATCCATGATGAGTCATTGTCTCGGCCGCTGAGTCGTGAAACCGACTTCGTCAGTACAACACGTATCCTAGACACCGACTCGCCGGGAGTTGAGCTCCCGGTTACCCTCAACCTGGTTTGCCCCGCCTGTCGAGCGGTTTACCGGGGTGTGGCCGCTATAGCATCCAAACAGCTTCCGGGAACCACAGGTAAGAGCTGAGCTCCCAGTGGAGGCCTGCGAACGGGGGATGCCCCAAGTAGGCCGACAGCCCTTCGAGTCAGAGGTGCTACTCCTACGGGGTACCCCATACACCCCGAGCAGTACATTCCCAGTCAAGGTGGAGGGTGAAAGATCAGATGTCGACGGGGGCCAGTTGAACGGAGCCTTGAAGTTTTCAGCGTGTCGATCAAGACGGCGTTTCTGATCGTGAATCAGTGTGCCATTGTATTGCCTAATTACCTCGCTCACGCGTACTTCCCTGGGGCCTATATTCCTATTTAGACAGAAAACATTGCGACTATTGCCGATATTCACAGCCTTCTCCATCTCTCTACATTTCTCTAACCACCACTTCTCGCGATCATTCCTCAGACTCTTGATGAGCTGGCGTTTAAGGGATTTGCTTGCTCTATCATTTTTGGCATCCGGAGGCAGGGTTCTGCGGTCCTCCAGCAAGGCGGCCGATGTCGACGAGATCCATCGTTTGTATTTTGAACCGGCGCCATGGTTCAACGTCATTTTTGATGATGTTTGCATAGCTTCCTTGATTTGCTTCCGGTGTTCACCGAGTCCTTCGACTGGTGGTTGAACTGACAGGCGATCGGAGAGCTCCGCTTCGAAGGCCGATTTGCAGCTATCGTGGACGCTGTATCGTGGGTATCCGTTGTCGGTGGCTTTTCTGTGGTCTTTTGCCAGGTGTAAGGAGAATTTGGCTCTGTATCCACAGCTGTTGACCAGTGAGAGCGGCAGTCTTGAATTGGTCCCCTCCAGCGGTAACGGATGGCGATGTGGTCGACCTGGGTCCAGCGCAGTGAAGAGGTTGGCGGTTTCCATGTAAGTCAATGGCGTTTCTTGTGCGAGAAGTTCGTGTTTGACAAGAACAATCCGTGGTCTGTGCAGAGTTGAAATAGGCGACCTCCGTTGTCCGTCCAGTTAGCTGGGATTGCATGCGGTCCGCCAAGAAGCCTTTCTTATTCATCCAGGGATCCCATTTGAGCATTGAGGTCTCCGGCGACTACTACGACGTTCGTTGATCAAACACTTCGGAGTTATTGGAAAAGATCCTTGTAGAATTAATCTTTGATTTCAGATGTACTGCAATCTGTCGGTGCATACGCCGATACGACGAACAAGCATCAACGCTCCATGTTGTGACTGTTGACTCGTGCTGAACGGTTAAGACGTACAGCGCAAAGTCGGCTACTGACCGGAATCCAGTCAAGAAGCGAGCGCTCCGCCTTTGTACTTAGCGCAATCCTGACATCAGCAACATCGCGCGCTTCGGACGCCGAATCGTTTGTCACACGAAGGGTGAAGCGTTAGGTTGAGGTTGGATCTGGAGAACGCAGGGAGGTAATGAAAGTAGGGTTTTGTATGCGTGTTTCGGAGACACAGCATAAATCTAAATTGAAAGTTTCAAGGGTTGTATCTAAGACAGCTTGTTGAGCGATCTGACAGAGTGTTCGGACATTAAATGCGGCTAAATAGAAAGAAGATTTTGGTTTGAAAATCATGATTGTCTGGCCTTGCTTGTGAAACGCTGATTGATATGCGATGGGTGGCGTAACCTGGAAGCATCTAGAATTATTTGGGACTGGGAAGAACTACGTCCTAACCGGAGCCATAGACTCAAAAGTCTGATCCACAAGGCAGTGGGGCGTAAATCCAACGCGGGAGCGTGAACGAAGCACCCGTGTGGGAGCTTCTGGAGACCTGTCACGCAAAGCCTTTGAATTTCGGTTTAATTTGTTGTTCGCTGGTGTGTTGATTGTCGGTCCGCTTTTCGGGATCAGCTCTCAGCCTCATGCACCCAATGAGACAAGCGGAACGTGGTCGGGACAGCACCTTGTTGGTTGGGGGCTGCCCAGCTTGGGCTGCTGATAGCTGTCCAATGAAGTGCGAAGACTTCTCCCACCATCTCAGAGAAGCTCCAGATACCCCGCTTGTACGTCCATCTAGCGGGGTTTTTCGACCGGTAAACTGCCCCTCAACTTGTTTATTTGCTTGAGTGACCTCTCCAGAGGCGGTTGTGGATAGAGGAAGGAAACCAGGAGGTGCCCAAGCAGCTGGCCTTGTGAGACTGAGCTTTGTCTGGCTTCTACCCGTTGACCTTTCAGGCATGGTTGGATCCCCGCCTGTGAAAAGCCATCCTGTGTAGCTCGCAGGGTCATGGAGGCACGCAAGCCATCACACCAGGTCAAGGTGCAGTCTCGTCGTGATGGAGCGATGTAGCGTTCAACAATACGTAGTAAAGTTGCTTATCGCGATTAAAGCCAATGCAAGTGGTCTCTCCACTTACTCGATCTGCAGTCTATCTGTTTCGATGGGCTTCTGAACATTGCATCATGCATCTCTCTTTTTCAGTCTGTATTATTGAATCACTTCACTTTTTTCACCTTTAGTTAGGTCATTTTTCTCACGTTTTGTGCTTTGCTTTATCAGGCAAGTGCTCCGTCACCTTGTATAACGATGTCGAACCGCTGACCAATTACCTAAAACGGGAAGACGCATTCTATTACAAGCTGATATATGATCCCTCGTTAAAAACCCTGCAAGAAGATAGAGGATCTATGCGTATCGGATCGGATCATCAATCAGAAATTCAACCATTCCTCAAAGATTGTGAGTTGCATTTTATGTACGAATCAACCAATGCTTTTTCACCTATGTGACGGTACTCGGTTACATAGAATAGACAATCTGTTCATGAACTGTTTGATTTTCAGGAAAATGGCTATGATCAATCAAAGCTTAAGACGTGCGGTATTGACCATATACAGTCTGAGGTCTCTCAGGTTCGCTTAATTGATATCGACCGGTGCTTGTTTAAGCTGCTTTGTGTTATTCTTCACTCCACTACCCGCATGCCATTTTTTTCGCTCAGGCCTGTAGAAAGTTATCCTGGACGCGTGATTATATATACCAGCCCAATCTGTTTGGGCTCTATCTGTATATTATCGGATCATTTATCTGTACATAAACATGCTTCGTTCAGAGAAAATGGATTATGAGACAATACTGCCTAATCACTGTTATCGCTTCTTTATCTAGCCTCGACGGATAGCCGTCTGAACACTCATCTTGAAGAGCTAGTTTGGAAACCAGGATCCATGACTGACGAGGAAATCGATATGTTTTGTCTTCTTGTCAGAGCTGTGGGTACTCTTGGACGGGCCTACGATCCCAGCTCGGCAACCAGACAGCCTCTGTTACTAGGCGCGGCTACCGCAGCCGGACGTGATATCACCAAACAATACGCACATGATCTTTTGCATCGAGCGAACTATGATCTAAAAAAAGCCATATCACTATTGCTTCCAGGTGAGTGACCCGGCATCCTAACTGAAAAAATGGATTATTCACTATTTGGTTAGTTTTCCATTGCAAATATTGCACAGACGTTCTTGTGAGTTGGACACTGACGACAAAGTTTCTCATATTATGTCCATAAGCATCGGCCCAATCTGTTCTGTCTTTCAGAATCATTACCAAGTCCATGTGCTTTTTTAGGTAACCAACCGGTAATTTGCCGGGATCAACTTGAGGAATGGTCTCCTAGTGAAGCCCAACTTTTTGAGGAGGCTCTTGATAAGTATTCCAAGACATTCTCGGAAATTCAGACGGAATCTTTGCCCTGGAAAACACACAAGTCATTGGTGGAGTTGTACTATTTTTGGAAAACTACTGACCGGTACGTGAGACAGCGTCGCACGAAGTTGGCCGCTCAGGAACACAAACTAAAACAAGTGTACATACCAAATTATAGCAAACCAAATCCTGCTGTGCTCTACAATGGCTCCGACAAAGCCGGTCGTGGTTGCGAAGGCTGTTCCGGTAAGCCACAGCTTATTTTTTTGCAATTATTTTTCCTATGCATACCTGATATCTCTGAATCCAGGTTGCCTCCTGAGTGAGCGGGACCTATAGCTGTACGTGCATTGCTGTTTACTTCATACGAATTTGCCTACAAGGTGTTGTACTCGCGGCATGCCTATCACTGATTAACACGTTGATAGAAAGCTGAAACTATAACTTAGTTTTTCTACTGCTCATTTTGCGCCGTTTCATATCCCACCGTCGTGCTTCTCATTTATTTTGTTCAGTCTCTCAGGTGTAATAGCTCAAAATGCTCGATCGAAATTCACATGATATTTACTTTTTGAACAGAGATATTTGTCCGTGCAAAGATCAATTGTAACCTTCATTTTTTGTGAATGATACTTTAAAAATCATTGGAAACACCTAGATTATTTTAGTTTCAACAAGCATTCGTTCTGATCTGTTCTTCGCACAGCTACTTCTTCCTCGCAGTGGTACGCCTGGGGTCCTCCAAATCTTTTGTATCGGCTTTGCTCCAGCTGTTGGACATATTGGAAGCGATACGGTGGGCTGAAGAATCTCGCACCCAAAGGTTAGTCCTAAAATAAATACCTGATTTGAGTGGATTCAGTTTTTTAATCTCTCGGTCGATTTTGCCCCGTGTTTTTCTGTGTTCCGTGCTCCCCGAATTACTAGTGATGTTTCGACTGTTTTGTTTCTGCATCCACGATATACCCTTCGGATTGGTTTAATGCATCACAAGTGGTTTGATTCTTTGCATGGAATCGTTTTATTATATTTAGCATCTTCATTGGGGGAGTTTGTTCCCTCGATCATAAAACAGCCAATTAGAGCCCGAGGTCACATGATGATAAGAGAGAAACACCCGACCGGTTTTTCCTATCACCACATTCATGTGTGCGCATCAGTACTCAAATAGCTGAAACTCTGCTGCAGCTGTCCATACATGGTTTCTTCATTTTGTATCCTTATACATTTGTCGATAAACGGGACGGTCTAAATGACGACCAGATCAAACATCGCAGGGATTATTTTGTGCCATTGAAATCGTGGCTCTTCACATTTCCCGCTTTGATTGTAATCTAGTAAGACTTCCGTTATCTGAAATAATAAGCTAAATCACAATGGTGGACTAGCATGCTACACGTGTTGCCATTGGTCAGTAAAGTTGCACCAGCAAGTATTGACATTTCCAATGCAGCGACAAATGTGATGTTCTCGGGATTCAGTCTGTTTGTCTTCTGGAGAACTTGTGAATGTTTATCTGTTGTCGTAGACAGTTCGATTTAGGATAGTAGTGGTTGCAGTGAGTCAAAATCTAAAAGACCTCCAGTTCAGTCTTTCCTCTCAAGATTGATGCATTTTTCATATAAGGTTGTCTATAATCCTTTTAAAATTGAGACTGTTTCCGCCGTTAATAACTAAAATTATCTTAGTTTTAAGCAACGTTCTTCCACATGAGAATAAATCGGCTTTGTGAATGATTCCTTGCAGCACAAAGTGGCATCCTCAGTGCCACTCGACCTTCTCCATATTCTTTTATAATGGACCACCTCCATTCCTTGCACATCCTACTGGGTATGATGGTGGTGTCCTTACCTAGTGGTGTTTCATGTTTACATAGTTGACTTTGCTATCTACGGGCATCAATAACTTTTTGTCACAGAACTGGACACCGCCCTGCTGACTGCGGGTCGGGCTTTGGTTAGCCGAAAGCTCCGGTTGTGGATTCCTCAAGAAAATTCACCTGCCTTGGCCTGGGGAACCTGGCAGTATTCAGCGCACATGCAAATCATGGAACGTTTTTCTTTTTTCATAAAGAATATTGCACCAAGATTTGTTTGGCACACAGTCTGGATTCAGACGTGTGTGAAAATATAAAATATTTGTCACAGAACTTACTTTCATGGGGAAAACCTGCTTTAATCTCAGACATTTTCAATTATTGCGAGTTCATCCCTCAGCAAGAACCGGAAGAGTTGTCTCTTCTTCCTGCAGAGTTGTTATATTTGGTGTTGATGGTTTTTGTCACTCGAGCAGAATACTGTTACCAGTTCTTACAATTAGCAACGTGGTTCCATTTGAGCGCGAGAGGGCCTCAGCAGACAGATGATTTTATTCCAAAAATGTCCGTAGTGTCGATAAGTGCATCTACATTTTGAACGTTGCTGAGGCTCCAGTATTGTTAGATGAGGGATAACCGCGTGCATGAATCTCGTATTCGAATGCGTTGTATTCTTCCCTGTTTCACCGCTGTGCAAGCATTCATCCACACTGAGATCTAGAACAGGATTGCGAATATGCATGCAACAATGAACTTCACCGAATCGAATTTTTCATTTATGTTGTGCTCTTGTCCGACTGTGTCCGCTTGTATTCCACCATCACCTCGTACCCCGATTGTACACTGACATGACTGGACTGACTTTCGTCTTTTTCATCGTTGTCTTGTGTTGCCCCGAACCTATTTTCCACCGATCCGTCCCTCCTCGCGTATGCTCGTGCGTTACCTCTACCTGAATCCTTGGCCTTACCGCGAATGATTCTGCTCCAATGTGCCCCGTTGGTTTGCGTAACCTCCCTTATCTCATTATCATTACCATCATACCACTGAAAACAAAAATATGATCAGGTGCCGGTTCTCACTCAAGTGGCCGCCCATGCCCTGAACAGCGGGCTCAGGGTAAGCTCGTGCACCTATTATCCAAATGTCTCACTTCGCGGGTGTTTGTACGTGCACTGTTGTCCTGCCTGTTTGGGACTCCTTTTTATTCTCTCCGATTTGTATTGCGTCATCTGTGTTGGACGAGGTTCTGTTCCAGCGAGTCCGGACGCATAAAATTTTTTTACGGATATTATTGTTATTTTTCTTACTTTAATGACTGCAATATTAGTACCGCTTTTGAAACAGTATTTGATCTAATTCCAAAAGTTTTACTTTCATTTAAATCTGTTTTGCGGTTTGTACACATTTGTTTCGCCATTGAGCTATGCGTTGCGTTCTTAGTTAAGTGCTCTACCACTGTCGGAGCGGGTATTGAAATAGGCACCTCCCAGAGCATTCCTAAACGACTTGTGCCACAAATTTAACTGGATGTAGTTGCTGGACGAGCGTCCATCATTGATTCTGAAAGAACCACTGACTGGACGCTACTGGTCACATGGACGGTTTGTAATTGACATTGTTGCGAACAATGAATTCTAAGTCGAATTGTAGAGACCTTTGGTTCAGTTATCAGAAACGACAATTTGATTCATGAAACGAGATGACGAATCACGTAAGGCCTCGAAGAGGTTAATGCTACTTAGATTTGCACAACGACGATTGTTATCCGTATTATCCGAGAGCCAGAGACGAGGAAAATCAGGTGGATGTAAAAAGCAGTTTTCCATCTGCCCAAGGTTTTAAACCACTGGGTTATGGAGCTCACACCGGTAGTGTTTTGGGAAAACTTAAGCACGTTCTCGACTTGGAAGTGTTATCCAAGTGGCATTGAAGCGCGACTCCAGGACTGGAACATAGCTTATTTGATGGGGTGGGTATACGGCGAAGTGATATTCTTTCTGTGTGCGGTAAGCTCTCGGATTTCGGTAAATTGCCCCCTCCTAAAGGTTTTTCAATACATCACAACTAATTCATTTATCCTTCTTCATGGCATCTGTTGCTTGTCCGAAATGAGGCTTCATGACTCGAGCATTGTCGCCAAATTTCACTCTGCTGCCCTTTTAGCACTTATATTTCATACTTCCCTTGTTTGAGAACTCCATGGCAGTAAAATTAACCTAGCTGGATTTGGAATCAGTAGTGGCGAAACTATCAGGAATCCACGCAAACATTTCAGCGACCCATTTGGACTGCTCAGTCACTCGGCTACGAAAAAGTGTTCATTTGTCGAAAGGCCGGTTGCAATAACAATGAACAAACCTACCCCCTGACAAACACGATTACCAACTTGTACTAGCTGACTGTCGGACATCAATGTCAACTCGCAGAATTTTGTAACCAGTGAGCACTGATTGCTGCAAAGAAGTAAACTGAGTCTGTTGTCAGATGCAGAGGCGCTAGTATGTGAAAAGCGCACTTGCTCACAATGGAGGTGACCAATGCAATTTCAATCGATATTGGTTTGACAACGCTCCCAACGAGACCCTTCATATGTACCTCTGATTCAAATGCATTTCGATATCAGATGCTTCTGTTTTAACTCGTTGGTTGTAATACGATGTGTAAAGAAGATCATTTTCCCGTCTGTTTCATAGCCATTGGTCTTCCGTGTACTTTACTGTGTTGCTCCCCCACCCCCCGAAATCTATCATTCTTCTTGATGGTTACCGTTTTTCCTTTTGGTCGCTTTGTGAACAGTGCTGCGCACGCTTATTTTTCATGAACATTGCTTTCCCGTGATCTGTTTGTATTGTAATATCTATTTCACTTCTTTTTTTTGTTACAGAGCGCGCTGCTACCCTGCGTAATCCACCTTCATCACACACCCCATCGGCCGAGCCCGAATCGAAAGCGGCTGGAGGGGCAAGCAACACGAATGCAACAGCCGCCCCGGCTAATCCACCAGCAAATGTCTCTCGACCTGCGCACCATGCCAACCCGTTCTTGGTGGGCATCAATCCCACTGGTGCGGTGAGTACCATTTTCCTGTTCTGATTTTGTTCGAGCCTGCTTCCAAGCAATGGTATTTGAAGTCACCCTACATCACGCATTCACATTCTTCACCACCAATTTCCCTTCGCGTTGAGGAGAAAAAATTGTGATAAGTACTGTACTGCTCTATCTGTTCTGCCGGAGCTAACCGAGGATGATTACATTTCTCTTTAACAGTACTCGATCGTTATGCCGTGTCGAATCCTCATTTTAACGAGATGAGGTGTGAGTTGTCCATAGCATACAGTCGAGCACTCATTCTTTGCTGTTCCAGGATACTATTTCGTCAATTGCATAATGCTGGAGTTAGTACCAAGAGACACTCGGAATTCACCTTACAAATTGCCTCTTCATACAATTCCACACGGCCATTGCGTGTTCTTTGCTCGTAGTTCAGGTCAATCCAATTGGTTTGTCTAGTTTGGCTACCTGTTGACTGGGCCGATCAATTGACCGAACGACCAACCATTCAACCCATCGATCCGAGCCTTCTTCCTTTCATTCATTCATTCGGTAAATATCGATCTATCGATTATTGATTTCTGGCCCTTTGTCATTGCCGCTTACGTTGGATTCACGACGTGATCGCAAATCGCTCCACCCTATCACGCCCTACCATCACCTCAATAAGTACCACTGCCTACAGTGTGGATGATGGGTTATACGAGCGCACTAAGCAGATCGCCATCTGCAATCGCACTATTGTCCGTTGGCGTATCTCTGTGCCTATGTATGCTTGTATTAGTTGGTTCATCCCTATTCTCGTGTATCACCGTAGCATGTTGGTGTAGTGGTACACATAGTGTTGTGGGTGTCATACACACACAGACGAAATGACACGCAGTGTGTGTGTGCGTGCGCACATGCTAGTTTGTGGTCATGTGGTTTGTTGCCTGCTTGCGTGCATGCTTGATAAGAAAACTTTACCTCTGCTGAGATAATCCTCATAATGGTGATGGGCTTCAGGTATAAAACATTCATCTTTGGAGACCATTATTTTTCCTCCTCATCCACAAAATGCCGGAAGGGACTCAAAATTGCAACGTATCGTGCAATTCGGAGCGGACCACTTTTTAGCTGTCACCGTTTGCCAATCGACTTGTTCCTCTCTAATCAGTTGACTCTACTCTTCTAGATTGCTTATTTCTGAGGCTCATTAAGGGGTTCATTCGTTGTGGATGCCTTGAGCTTACAAAGTTACTATCGAGCCAACGATATTTAAATATTGTCAATAGCCCACCTTTCGATATGCTAGCGATTTTCCAACGAAATATTTCCCAAACCCCACACCTTTCTTGAGTGTTACTGATGTACCAGTTCCACCTTACTAAGTGGTCGAAAACCTCTAGCCGATGAATGTCTTTTCGTCCTCTGACTTTACTGGAAAAACACCTCACGAAAAGTCAGTGAGTGGGGCTTCCCCAACAGGGGTTATTTGAGACGTTTGGTCTTTTCGGAACATTGGGTGAAAGTTTACCCAACCCATCCGAGGACAGAGACCAACTATTCTGACACTCGCGTTAAAAAGGAGCCAGAAAATCCCTATAGGTCAACGAACACTGCAGTGGTCATTGGTCTTTAGTATGTTTGTGTGACGCAACTCGAACAACTAACACTAAATGAAGATTTGACCGGACCAGCTGTGACCTGGACGTTATCCCGCCTGTTGTAGGGCTAGACTGCTAAGTGTGATGGAGGCGAACGCTTTAATATCGATCGGGATTGAATTATTTCACAGTGATTTGTGCCGTCGTTGCATTCCATAAAAGTGGGGGTGTGATTGATTTGACCCAGAATGATGCTAGCACATTTTCATCATCTCAAGAGTGAAAGAAAACCGTCAGTTTCAGTTGTTTTTATTTAGAGGTTGAATGTGAGACTGTTTTTTGTCCTGTTGGAAACTTGAATTACACTACCCACGTAGCGTTAGCTTCAACGGTAGCGGCAATCTGGTCACTACCAACCCAGGGATAAAGCTCTCGTCCCTTATTGTGAGTGCTTTTTTCTCTCACATTGTTTTGCTAACCGGGATCGGCTGATAGTCAGTGCTGCGTATCATTTGGAACCGTTTTTGTCTATACTCTTAGGCGAAAACTACCTCTACTTTACTAGCTGTTTTACTCATCATTCTTCGCCGTCATTTATAATTTGACATAGCAGAAGCCATCTACTTCCGTTTGAGTCCGGGTCAGTCTGTCTTCGTTCCTTCCCCATCAGCAGTACTTAGTCCTAAAAATCCATTGTCTTTGACGGGCTTCACTTTTGTTTTCTGAGGCGTAGTTCGCTGCCGGAGGCACTTTTCATCTAATCTAATTCCATTTTCATTTAGTACGCGATGTCGGAAAGCTCCTAGTTCATTTTATAACTTTTTCCACGCAGAAGCTGATGGCCTAACGCATTTTTGGCTTTTGATGGTGACTGTTGTATCGAGTCGGAAAACTCATCAGAACTGGTCATCATCTTCATCATCGTACAGAAATATATAGAACTAATGCGTGACCAGAGTTAATGCAGGTGTTTCAGTAGGATCTGCAATTTTGTGCCGAGTCACATAGCTTTCTGCTATGTGGTCAACCTAAGTCAGCTAACTGGTTGAGCTCGTGCTCTTTATTACTGTCTGTCTAGATGTATGCCACGAGTTGGTACTGTAAAGGAACAGACACTACATTGCGCATAACAGAATTTGTTCATCGTTATTGGTTCTCTGCTAAGGCAGAGCACCACAACTCATTAGAGGGGATTCGGATGCACTCAGTTTTACAGTCTGAGTCACGTACGTATGCAGGTACATCCGAGCCGCAAAGGTCCTATGATTTTTTCGTAGAACACGTTTTAAGGTGTGTTGTTACTGCAGTCATTTGAGACGCATACCGGGATGATGAATGAACACGTTTAGCTGTTACTTCCCCTCAGAGTACGG
>UZAN01044268.1:24097-37058 GCA_900618425.1 Echinostoma caproni | reverse complement strand
CTTTTGCTTAACAGCCAATATTTACAATCTAGAGATTAAGGGATACGCTTTCTTAGATAGTGCATTACATTGGGCACAGACAAGCCAACTAACACTTTGTAGGCTTCGTAAACAGTATACAGTTTGTCATCGCTATGACTACTTACTGTTTTCTCTACGTTGTTGAGGCTTACATGATTTGATTTTATCTCAGCACGATTGAAAAAGCAAAACGAATATGTTAAGCAAACAAGAAAATCAATCATTTAGAAAAACGCATGTTCAACCGATGCGCTTTTTATCCGTTCATCGTGCTCGTAATTCATTTATTTGGCAAACGAGCCAATGATAACGTCAGTCTAACTATTGCTCTCACGTAGACACCAAACTGATCTAGGAGAGTTCCAAAGAGCTGACATATCCACGAAATTAAAATAATATAATATAATATAATCGGAAAATGTTGTGTCCTGTAGCAAATACAAAGAAGATCATTGATCCGTTTTGAGTAAAAATCACATCCTCCATTCCTTTCGCACAAAAAGCAACTATTCATTCACTCATGCTCATGTTATTTTATAGCTGTTCTGCTCAATCACAACGTTGAAAACATGAAACACTCGACTAACTTTTTATTCAAACACGTTCCGGCCAGAGATGATAAAAAATCAGTTTCTAAAAACGGCCACAACATATGCTATTATCGTTTGCAGGTTTTATAAAGTTTTCGCACAAAGCAGGGGAAACAAGGCTTCCAACGAGCACAGTTAATAAGGGCCAACCGGGTTCAGTCGAATATAAACCCACATAGTGTTCCACAATAGACAGAAGACAATTTTCAGAGAGGGGGAAGTGACTAATCGATATAGCTAAATCGAAAATTTGGTGCTAAACTCATAACGCATTCCTCATACAGATCCTGTGAAAGATCATAGAAAAGTTGATTGAATGACTTGACCATTCCAGCATATACAAATTAATATATGAAAATATGTTCTAAATATTAAACATATTAAATTTAATTATTGTATAACAACCGTATATATACATAACAACCGTCCTGCATTATTCAGAATAATTATATAACGAACTGATTACCAAAGTTCCAGTGAAGAATAGTTATTAGTAAACAGTCGGTGATAACTTACAACAAACTACTGACTGCCGATGATCATCGGTAATCAATCACTTCAGTTTCTTACTGTAATTAAGGAACTTTATATTACTTGCCTATCAGGGAGAAGTTATCATTATCACTGGAGTTATCAGTGCCTACCGTTTTTTATAAACACACTCATTTGACAGTTTCGTAAACAACGGGGTGGATTTTGATGGTTTTGTAGCTCGGTTAGTATAACTTGATGTTCAGTTATTCGCCCAGCTTGGCAGTTGTATTGCAAGCGGTTCATTCTCAGTCGTGATGACCTTCTCAATGTATCATATATGCATACGTATGTTGTCAGCGCACGTGAGAATCTAGTTCACGCACTGAAAGTAGGTATCGTAAAGCGGAAGTTTGCATATTCCCATGCTCGTAGAGTTCCCTTCATCATTCCTGGGCCTTACCTCTTCCAGCTTGGGATATTAATCGATCTGTATTCGACCAGTGAGGCCAGTGAGACGCGTGTCTGATGGAAACATCGTGTGAGGGATGACGAGATTGATCGTCGTGTTTTAAGTACCGATAAGCTTATTCTAAAATAAGTAATCGTTCTGCACCACCTTCGATTAGTCACGTTTTGTATTTGCCCATCGTCTACTCCTCCGCGCTCTCTTTGTACATACTGTACAAGGCTGGAAGAAGCCCCGCGGTGGTCAGACCATGATAGGTCGTAGAGGTATGCAGAAGTTTGCCTCAGCATCCGCTTAACTTGATGCAAGTCGGATTTCAGTCAGGGTCCCTGGGGATGAGGATGGCTCATGGTCAGAGAGATAGGGCTCAGATTAGAAGCCCGTGGCCTGATCATTTTACGGTCTGCTTGCTGAAACCCTTGATAGCAACACTCCATCAGCATTTACGCTGTGAAGTCAATGAAACAATAGTTCCAGTCGATCTTTCTGTTCTCGGCTACTTTCATCGATTTTTTTATTTCACAGAACTGTGTCCTGTACCACTATTTGCATTATCATCGCTGTTGCATACATACATATGCCTTGTCAGTGCATGCAGGACTTGAGTTTCGCGCACTTAAGATTGGGTGTCACATCAATCAAGTTGTAAAAAACGGTTTAATCTAGTGTGTAGGCTCAGTCACAATGTGTTGCCAAAGAAACACATAAGATAAAAATGCTTTCCACTCGGAAATCACTGTTTCCCAAGGATGAATCACGCATAATTCATTTTGCAATACAAATTCAGTTATGACTGAAACTATGAGAACAACAGGCATTTGAATAGTTCACATTGAATCTAATCTGTACGTGTGTGTATATTTGGGAAATTGCATAACCCTTCTCTCTACTCAAACAACTATTGGACCGATTTTCTAATTCTCTATTTGAGTGAAATTAGACTTCTCTACGATTTTCTCTTCTGTCCACAAAAATCCCGTAGTGCAAATCAGCGTTTCCTGTGTCGCATCCATTGAAAGGATGTACAGACGTGCACACACAAACAAACAAATACCGACGGACACCCTCTCAAAGGAAAGAGCATGCATCTGCCGAGAACGGTAAACGGAATGAAATTGATTTGCATAAATTACGAACTGGCCTGACGCCATTCTTCAAATGTGAAACCTTGGCCATAATTTGTAGTTGTGTGAATCAGAAGGCAATTCGTTGGGTGCAAAATGCCCTACTTGTTTCCGTCCGGCGGGTAAATCACATATCCGATGAATAGACTGACAGTCGACGTTTTGTTTGTATAACGAGAAAAAAAACACTAATGCTCGGTAAAATGTTTTCGTTGAATCTGATTTCCTACCACTCTGAAGCGCTCTTTGTTCGTTTAAAGAGACGGAATTTGTTTACCGATATATCTAGTGGTCTAACAATCAAGCAGGTAATGTTTTATAAAATATCTGATTGATTCTTATGAAAATTATACAGGTATTTGTCGACTATTATTCAGTCACTATTGTTATGCATGGAATCGCTGAACCGTTTCATAAATGGCTTGGGTTGATACCTGTGAAGCTTTCGCACGTACACCATGAAGGTTGCTGCCTCAAACAGGCGGGGTACGGAGCAAAGACAAATAAATTAAAATGCAAACATTCTATTTTCACTCGGTTATTAAAACAATTTGAAATGCTTCGGTAGATTTTATCGTGTACACAGAAAACTAAGCCGAGAATGAAAAGCTAGAAGCTCTGTAAAAGTTATTTGACGTGACCGGGTCTTGAAAGCAGTGCGAAAATTGACCTGCACAACAAAGGATCGATCACAGGATCGATCACAAGTTGGACAGTAACACAATACGCACTTGACTAAACGGGTCGCTGATCGGACCCTTTATCTTTTGATCAAGAATAGGCAACTCATCTTTGCAAGCTTGTTGTTGATATCACACCTAGATCATATCAACACTATCCTCAACAGCCATGACTCGGTTTGAAACATTTCGATAAAAGCTATTTGTTGTGTGAGATTCGTAGGAGAGTATATTCAATTAAATAGTAAATTTCCTTGTGCACAGAACAAATGAAACGTGAGGGAAAAATGCCAGATAGTAATGTACAACTATGCAAATTTATAATAATTATTAAGGACATTTTGCTACCAACGAGCGCAAACGAACGCAAAAATATAAATATGTAAAAGCGGAGACCAAATCCTTCTTACGTGAAGCGTTGGTGTTGACTAGTTCTGGGAAGAGATAAAAGCTTTAAGTAACATTATGCTTTACTGGAGGCTTAACACTTTGGATTATGAATATATGATAACGGTATGGGATTTTGTTTCCTTCCTTGGGATCCGTTGTCATTTTTCAAAGTGGATTCCGCCACAAAACAAGCAATTTCTATATTTTACTTTTAACTCTCTTGTTACATTTTCAGCCGAGTATGAAAAAAAATGTTGATAGCTTTCCTTTCTTTTCTGGAGTCACTCATGAAATGATTCAATCTATACACGATATTGTTCAGTCATCTCACTTGTTTCCTAATTATACAAATCAATGTGGATCCATCATGAGATTTATTCATAAAAGTAATGACATCTCGCTAAAAGGTATTTAAATTAATTTCAAATGTGTGCTTCTAATAAAAGAAACAAAAATCTTTAAAGACCACGTTTGTCCGGGAAAGTACGTATCAGGTGTTTAGTGCACTCCTTTTCACGAACATGATTGTTTATAATTTTCTACAGACCAAATCATTGGACACAACTACGGTAGCGTCACTTACCTCCTCGCTCCACACATAAGCCAAACATCTGTTTGGAGACCTCACAGGTGCAAATTTGCTCTGTGCTCGACAAGGAAATTTATGTTTGGTTTCATTTTGTGCAATTTAATCAAATTGAACAAACTAAATAAACTTTCTTGCGCATACTTTTTAAAGCACTGCAATTGTGCACTGTGATGAAAGTATTTGTTTAGTTTCCGCAATTCTCTGAAGAATGGAAAATAACAAAAGTTGGTTTTGACAGAGGAAATCACGTAAATAAAAATGTCTGCGTAGCTAAAAACAGAAAATAGCATTTGGAACTTATCCACATATTGGGAAACAAGCGAAAAACTAAACTGCATGAGTATCTTACAGAGCAAGGTTGATAAAGTTCATTCAAGAGAATGCACCAGTAAATATTGCTATCTTTCATATCAAGCGCTGATTTCTCCTCCAGTCGTGTCACTGATCGTGTAAACTTCGTAAGGAAACGTGAGCTTTCTATCTGGATTTGAGGAACCATTTGTTTGCATGTCTTTTAACTCAATGAGCAATCACGATCAACTATTCAGGATCGTTCTTGGCTATTCCTAGATAAACGTAAAGCATTTTTATGAAGTTTCACCGCGCTACTTAGCGAATGTTGGTGGTGTTCACTCAATTTACGGATGCAGTTGATTACGAACCTGTCAGGTTATTACACAACTTTGCGAATTGGCTTTCAGGAAGGTTTCTTTAAGACTGTATGCACCCAATGTGCATTAAATTACCATGTTTATATTCTCATTCCTCCGCACACGCGTTGAATTCCGACGCATAGCATCTCGTGAACACGTTTATCGCGCTTCATCTATGTTCTATCTGGCATGTGCTTTCAGCAACACAAAACAAACGGGTAACAAGTGCCCTGGGTATTAACCTTCGATTGTAAGGTATTTTTGGCATCTCTGTGAATCAATGTAATAAGACGATAAAGAGTTACGTATCCTGTTATGTGTAGAAAATTGTCACCAATTGTCTCTAAACAAGGAGTTACTTGAACAAGGCAATGAATAGGAACACAAACATAGCACAGGCATCAACCCTGTGAATGATGATCTATTCAAGTTAGAGTGAGTTAGTTTCGACATATGCGCGTGGGAAGTAACCGTTGGTGATAAAATTCCATTCATGGATGTCGCAAGATTCGCCTTCCTTTAGATTTATACATGAGCTAACTGTATTATTATAAATTTAAACAAAAATATATCTTAATTCATAGGATGATTGTCTTAAAGAAAGTTATACAAATGTAACTCGTGTACGGGTTTGTTGCTCGTGAAGTGAATCACAGTGAACGATATGCTGACAAGAAGCTTTGCGGTGGATTGAACAATAGAGATGCCATTTCCGCCGAAGGGACATTGCGAATGAAGTGGCAACAAGAGTTCGCATTCTCTGACTAATACCTAAAACGATATACCAGCTCGAAAATGAAACACTGTGGCTTGATAGGCGGAATTAGCTCACACTTGAGTCATCATACACAACCGTTGGTACTGACCACGGCCGAAGGGCTGTCACTACTTGACTGCAATACAACACATGGTGGGGAAATTTAGGTGATGGGAGGTTCGAGTGCACGTCTTCCGGAATGATAACTTGGTGACCTTTACCACCGGGTCACCGCCGCCCATGTCGGTTGGGGTAAGAGTAATGAGCGAGCCAGAGTTCTTAAGCATTATTTGGAGGGTCAGAGGCAGGGGGTTCATTGGGTAGGTGCAGACCAACCACTGTCGCGGTGGTCGCATCAGGATGTCTAACCTAACTGCCATAGATCGATCGCTGCAAGGTAATTAAGAGGGCGTGAGCGGGTTGATTGTGCGTGAAATGTGTTGGTCACTTTAATCACGTTGTTCAGCCCCAGCATTGAACAACCTGATCCCATCAATTTTTAACCAGGTCGAAGCTGCTTCAGGACTCGTCCAAAGTCAACAGCTACCGAAGCGTCGCAAATACATTATATCAGAGGATCAAGTAAATGTGTAAACGCAGCAATAGCCTGCAAAACCGGAAACTCAATTCAAAGCACAAATCTTACGAGCAGAAGAATACAATATTTCACCGAGAAATGTTTTTCCCAACAACTGCATGAAGCTTATGACTTTTCGCATCGGCAACATATTGTCGACACTAGGTTTGGCTCAATATTGGAGTGTTCCGATTAATAACGAGTATAGTTAAAACTACTGGGTTAATGTGACCGAGGCAATTCACGCACAACAAAACACTCCCTTCCACGGATAGTCAATTGATGTGAATTAGGTGTCCCATCACGGTCACCAGGGAAAGAGGTTGTATCCTCCTACCCAATCACCCCCATCAGCTTTTGGTTCTCGAAACAATTCCAAACAACTCTCGATCCCTTACAATTCGCACCCCAACCAACACAGTTATGTCGAGCCCTCCAACCACCTCTTCGGTCATGAGCCGTACCATAGCTTGTGTCTGACGACCAGAGAGTAAATTAACTCTGGTTAGCGAAATGCTATGTGGTAATTCTCCGGTCTGTAATGGATCTGTTTTTTCTCCAAATACGATGTATATGATGTGATGTACTAACCACAAAAAATGAAACACGGAAAACGAGGTTGTTCACTGCTCTTGGTTTGAGTTCTTTGTGATAAATTTATTTTGGACCCAGTGCCAAAAAATATGTACATCTAAATTCTCCATTTTTCTCTCTCGGAATGTATTTCATAGATTAGAATCACATTATTTCACTAGTTCGAGTCGTCCACTACACTTCACACAATTGTATCCTAGCCGCTCACAATTGTCGTTTGAGAAAGTACAGTCACCATTCCCTTTTCCTGAAATGTGTCATGTATCATATTGTGGAATCGATATAATGATAATATCACACGCATGCAGCATAGGCACACATGCTGCCAACGATGTAAAACTGAAACCATAGCGGTTGCCCCAATTCATTGTTTCTGTTTAATACCGATGTGGTAATTTGGCTGGCAGATTACTCTGTCAACTGATTACAAAATGGGACAAAGATTTTTCAAGCGGCTCATTTTCCTACTGAAAAGTTCGTTTTACTTGACTTGCAGAAGTATAAATAGAAATGCGATGTTGGTTGGATCAGCTCGCATTGAGCGCGTTGAAAACTCCGGTGAAAATGAGATTACATTCATATCGTCATCAAGAATATTACGAAGTGGGACAAAAACGAATAGGTTGTAAAACCTAGTCACGAATGAATTGATCGACAAACGCATCTTGGAGTCCAATCTGTGTACAGACAGATGCTCGGATGAAGCTGGTGAGCCCACATGGTGAACAGTCGATTAGGCGCTACTACGTTGTACAAAGAACAAAATTATATTGCACCCAAACACACATAATACCCATAAACTGGAGTAAACGCTCAACTATAGATCAACTGACATGTTCCTTTATCATGTTATTCCATCAGTTTGAAGCAAAATGAGAATCGAACATGAGTTCGCTAAGAACGTGCCTTTCTGGGGTAGTCAGTGATCACGGGAAAACAAATACATAAGTGAAATTAAGCAGTTAGATAAGTAAAATCATACCTGCCATTCAAACCAAGGCCAATAAACTTCCAAGATATCATGATGCTTGCACTAGAATGATGTTGGAGACAACCAATAACGAACCCTGCACGCAGGGAATGGAGTAACCGCTAATGGAATTCTGCAGAAACGTCTCAAGGGACAAAACCGAGGATGTTTGTTGCTAAATGAAACTAGAATAAACAGAGGGACCAACCAGGGGGATGAGAAGTGCCATCAGATTTTGAGAAACGCTCCCTCGGTGACTTGAGACAAACGAGCCAACCGGTTTTCCGGCTTCAATTAACTATATCCCGGACATGCGTTCCGCAATGACGCTTACTGAGAGCATTTTATATGTCAAATCGAACTGGAGCGATCAAAGCGCAAAAACGGGCTCATAAATAAAACAAAAGCAGCGGACTAACTGAAAAACAGGACAATTTATAAAAAATTCAATCAATTCGGGTATAGAATGGGCGCATTACGAAGCCCGTAATTCCCCATGACTTGTCTCTGGTCGAAGGAATAAACATTTAGCACACAACTGTAGGAAGATTCTACCTCTGCAAATTTGTGTGATACAAACTATGCTCAACACGGATCCATGGAGAAAATCGTGTGTGATGTCCTTATTCTAATCGGTTTATAAATTATTCGAAAAAATGCAACTGAAACCGCATAGGTACTGAGCGATTACTGTAGCTTGTCAAACTTTCTCACTCTGCGTATTTCTCTTAATTTCCAACACTTTGTGGTACTGACAACTTCGGTTTACAGGTTATTTTAACGATAACAGTTGACGCAATGTGTAAGTCCCTGCGGAGGTGTCCCGTATCACCCGACATCAGGTCACTTGGAACATATGCTCTGGCAGAGCAACGCGCAACTGAATCCAGATTTAATGAGATGGAAATTGCGGTCATTCGATACACCCCGCAGTAATTTATCAGTTGCCGATTTTCCCAAAGACCCGCACAAAGTGACCGACAACTTTGAGTGCTTCCGGGCATAAGAATCCCACCTCGAACGATTGGGTTGATTTGCGATTCAATGCAATGAAGTCAGTCCGTCCATATCAGATCACTTTGTGTACGATTTGGTCTGATGCACCCGTCGAGGCATAATCGAAACCCTAACCTCACCTGGGAATCATGATGAGCAATCTCGTTTATTCAGGAGAGCGAATGATCAATAATGTCGTAATGAAGTTAGTCAAGAGATCGAGAGTATGGAGTGCAAACATACCATCTCCGTGACATGGGGAAGCATTTGGCGAGATTAAAAGTAGATAGATTTTTCAGGCGTCTTAGCAGAAGTTTATTTGGTCAGTTAAAATCTACGCCCCCGGAACTTTGTTTAGTTACAAATTAGTCCATTTAAATACATTTTTTTGGATTATCAGCCAGTTTAAAATTAATTAATCGGAAAAATAATGCTGTTGAAGTAAATGGAAACCGTAATAGAAGAAACAAAACATCGAGAAACAATATTCCCCAAATCTTCGACGCATTCACCGCACATTTGATCAATATTTTTACATTTTCAGATAGAATTCGCCCCTGAATTTTCTTTACGATTCAATTTCAAACGTATTTCTTAAGCATCTCATTACATTAAACCGTCCAATTAAAAAAACGGTGTCCACAGGCTGTAGTAATCGATCGACAAAATCCATCTCCACGCCCAATTGTATTTATCGAAATATAAACTCTCCATCACCACCTAGGTACCCATTTCATTTTCCGTGGTTTTCAAATCAGCTGCAGTTCACGTGCAACGTACTTATATTACCATTGTTGTAAACTCGTGTATAAATAGAGATAAGCAAACATTGTTTAGGTTCTGGAGACGACTGTGTGTGATGAATTGGTGGGAAAATTAATAAAGAGATGTTCCACCACCCAGATAAAAAGATTTTCTGGAAAATGTTAGTTCCTTTATTTAGTTCCTTCTTCATGGGAAGAATGGGCAATAGCAGTCAACGAAGGTAACACAGAGTGTGCAGTTTCTCATAAATATCTCCAAGTGATTAGACCAAATGAACCTTCTTAAATTGCTACATAACCGTCACAGATAAGGTAATCAATGGTTTGTGAGTGATTAGATCAAAGCAATTCTCTAAAAACGGATCAGAACCATGAGCGCTTTCACTTTCGGTTGGTTGCATGAGGATCCCTGTTTTTACTTGATAACTCCCAATCCATAATACAGATTTCATCTCGCACGCTAGACTGATTTTCTGGCCTCACAAACTACTCTGTTGTGCGAGACTCTCTAGAGTCCTGGCCCCAGTTTGATTGTTCATTTATTCCTTACCCTCATACTCTCCAATTTCCTTTATTTCATATTACAATCTATACACAAGTTTGTCCCTCGTTTTCCAAATCTGATTACCCTTTTATAAAAATGCGTCATGAACTAGACATAAAACAAACTTTCACAATGTCGTACCCTTAAATCGAAACGGTGTTTAAGAAACAGGACTAAAAGAGTCTGCTCTGATGGCACGTTGAATGCAAAGCTTCACACCAAGTTTAACACATTTTAGGTCAATGACAACCCAAACAATTTCAGAGAGAGAGAGAAGTGAGCTAGTAAGGATCATGAGAAAGTTTAATTGGGGTAAATATAGTACCCAGAATCAACAGTCTTCCATTCAAAGGGAACTTCGAGCCGGAGTGCTAAATTGGGAAGTCTCTAATTCGATTACTATCTAGCCCGTTGGAGTGGACAGTGTAAAATCTATCTGACACCAAACGCGAGCAACGACCAAAGATAGAAGTGTACGGGCTCTCAGACCTCGGGTATGTTTGCAAAAACCTGGTGCGCACCCTAGAGGTTCTCTGGTGAAAGAGTGATGATGTCACTCGTGATCGCTTTACCTGCAGATGATTGTTACACTATGACACATGGAACTCCGCTCCCTATCTTTCATTCTTTTTCTCAGCCAATCGAATAATTAATAAACTCGACCGAACGATCTACTGGTTGTTTGTTTCACCAAGTTTTGCATCGACTGCATCTGACTGAGACGACTCGAAGGCAAACCATCGGAAACTACGGGTTGTAATCCACTCAGTATTCCGAAGATCGTTTCCTTATAAATTGCTCCCATTCTTTACCGTTTGTTTCATCTCTCCTTCCGATTCAGTGTGTTTCTTTCTTTCTAGGAATGTGAACAGCTTTAGCAGCACCCAAACCCAGAGAATGCTCCCAACCGAATGTGTATCCCCCATTTTTCTATTAACAAAATTCTTTAAAATAATGAAGGCCGATAATGAGGAGCATTTTTAGGGCAAGTGGAACCCCACGCACTTAAGAGTAATCATCACAATTCATTACTTTGTCTGGCACTGATCTTAGGTAAGTGACCGCTAACCGATATTAAACGCCACTGGTACAATGATACAGCTTTATTTAAGCTTTTCTCGATTTGTTGAATTTCAGCGGCCCTGATGTAGTCTAGAAATGAATTTCTAGCTGTGATATCGTTTGAAGATTTCAACGTAAAGGAACGAATCCATGATAAAACAAGCATTAGGACCCTAGGGAATAGCCATTCTGCCTTAAGTAGATCCGGAAAATACGATTGTCAAACAGGTATTTACTGTTATCATTCAGTCACGATAAGGGAAGCATGAGAAAAGTACGGAAGATAAACGCTACCGTTGCAAGCTATCACTCATGTAAAACTAAACGCCTCTGTGGACGTTGGCATGGAAGAAAAAACCCTCAAAAGAGTTCGTACAATATAGTTTGTTTCCGGTTCTGCTCAATGGTGCCTAACTGAATCAAACCAGATGGAAAGCGCCGGTTTCGCCAAGTGAAAGTTCCAGTGACATTGCTGATGATTCCAGTTTAACATCGTAAATAAATCAATTTAACGATGAGAGCTTATCCACGATTGAAATGCACTTTATGAATACACATTTGCAAGAAACTAATGCAAGCAGAACAAAAATACATGGTTGGTTTATTGGACTTCATTCGTTTGTGTTTCAACTTCCCGTTAAATCAGTTCTCTGGATAACCTCAGTATGACCACGGTTTTTTGTACTCTTATCGCTCATATTTGGTTTATTTATCACAGAGGAAAGCACAACGCAGTAACTCCGAATTCACATTAGTGTATTTCATCAATTGGAGCTAGTTAACGTTCGGTGTTTTTAACACGTGGAGAATGTTTACGACTGTGCAGATGTTTCGATCTCTGAAGCAACTGACACCGTAGTCACACAGACTGCATAGCCCAGTTAGGAGCATAGCACAAATTATTAGAGTTCAATAAGCCCAACCCACCATCCATCTATCCCCACCCCCATGGTTGCCAATCCCATCGGCATAAAACTTCACGCACCTCCCCAGACGACCCCCGACACCAAACGCAAACACATTTAGACAGGAGTTGCCTTCTGTTGTCCCCAAAGACTCCCAAGATTGTGGAGTCGTTTTTCGTATCCTATGCATATTATTTGTTGTGTGCATGTGTATCTCTGTGTGTGAGGGTAAGCGCGAAAATGCGACGATATGAGTTTGCGTTAGTGTGAAGTGAGTAAACAAAAACTGAATCGATGAAGCGGTTCTTGTTACCCTTCTGTGCATTAACCCGAATCGGAGTTTTCTGTTCTAAATTCCAAGTTTTCTGTTGTTGTTGCTGTTGTTGTTGTTGTTGTTATTGTTGTTTGAATATGCAGCACTATAGAGACACGTGTGTGCGTGCATGCATGTAAACCCCCGGGGTCCGGGGCGTTGCCCACGGATGCACGCATATCGAGATCGGAAGAAAACAAAACAAAGACAATTTTGATGCCTAATCAAAATTGTACTGTGTTCAGCTGTAGTTTACCAAAATCTCGGTGGATCAAGTTGCAATTTACGACCGGCTCATTTGGTTGCTTTCCTTATTCAAACTGGCTTCTCCAGGTGATGCATTCAAGTACACAATTATAGAGCATGACAAACGAATGAGGCGTTTTCTTCCTCTTTTAGTTTTTCTTCTGCCCTGTCGATCAAAAGCGGGCTCACAGACGCACACACACACACACACTGATGTAACATACCTGTGTGTGACTTATCTTATTT
>UZAN01044268.1:13563-23621 GCA_900618425.1 Echinostoma caproni | reverse complement strand
AAACTTATGCATCAACAGACCACGGAGGTTATGATTATTGTGTGGCATTCAATTCAGGCCAAAATTAGTTGACCTTTGTGATTCGCGGGGTAGAAAGTACTCCTGAAAAAAGTTAGTTTGCCACTGGATACTTCGGTTCCAGTTGGCGACTCAAGTATTCTATTGGAATACTGGCATAGTTTGGGGACATAAATATACATAAATAAATATTTCACTACCTTTTCGATAATTGGTTATCATAATGTACAATAAATCTCAGGAAGGGAGGCCGCAGTCAGAAGAAGACTGCCCTGGGGAAATAACGGGGATAACGGGGAGATGGCCGGCAGTGGTTGGGTTCGAACACAGGACACCCCAGGTGGTTACTTCGAAAACCTTACTACACCACCAACACTACCCCATTCATCGTCACCAGTTTGAAAAACAATAATAACTAGAAGCTAGAAATTAACATCGGGCGAGGTTGGTTCCCCCACCACAAGACACATTCCAAATAGAAATTCAATTCGAAAATTGAAAAAAATGGATGAATAACACAATTTTATAGGATGAAACCAAGCACACAAATGATTGATGACAACTATTTATGACAATTTGGCAATCTATTTAACGGTAGTTTTTACTCCGTTTATTCTGTTACCACGATCATTATTGTTCTCTTTTCCATTGAGCTACATACGTCAAATCCACATTTCTGAGCAATATCAAGGTACCTACGATGAACCAACTACGATTTGCGGCCGACATCCAAAACGAACGAAACGATCAAAACGTATGTTCAGCCTTTCTTACTCCTAATGAAGCATTTAGGCGCAAACTACAGCACCAAACCTTTATTTTGTAGTAGGTTTGATGAGGACAAGAAGCAATGTTTAGAGTGTGTTAAGAACGTTTCACTGAGATTTGCAGAAATCTTTATTTCAGATGAAAACCTAAGTGGCTCATGACCTGATAACCGGAAATCTATCTATCAGATTCGGTTAAAGATTTCGTCTTACAACTAGTAGCCATGGTTTGGGCTGTTGCCTCATGACTACCCATTTCGATGAACGGATAAAAGGAAGATTGGATTGCTCCGATCAGTGTCAGAGTAGAAACAGATCACTCAAGAAGGCTAAGAGAGACTTTATCTTTGTTTTCAATCAGTATCTAATCGTAAACACGCTGTTGAACCACAATGGGATTAGCCGTCTTTATATAATGGTAGAAAGGCACCAATCACTATACGCTAGTCAAATGGGTGCTGTTTAAACGTAGTAGACTAGTTCAGTAAACGAAATCGGAACATGTTTGCTACTTTCAATGGTAAATTGTGAAATGTTCTCTTTTTTTATTTTAATGCACCCGATTTTGAAATATTATCAATCCTGTGGGTCACAAATATTGCAATTATTTGATTCTTGAATGAAAGCCTTTTGTACTCAGGTAGAGGTTAAAATGTACCGTTGTTAGGTAACTTCAAACGCAAATCTAGTATGAAAGACATTTATAGGTAGATCAAGCATTGCCATCAGAAATCAAATCTCAAAAACGGCATAATATTTTGAAGGTGGTCAGAAAGCACTGTATGAGCCGATTAACCTAACCTTTCTTTTGGAAGGGGTCACGGAAGAACGTTGCTACCGATGTCCCATCAGGGATTGAGGACAACACAATGGAGCAAAATATTAGTTTGCCCACCTAACTTTTACAAAAGGGTTATTCGTGTATATATGACTTACTACACACTGGACACTGTTGGACACTGTTTTACAACTTTATTATCCCCATTTTTCAATAGTTAGCTGTTAACGGTCCACGGTATCAGGAGCGATTCGAACGGGAGCACGAGAGCTTGGGACGCCAAAGTGGGAGAGGTAGTCAGGTCTACGTCAGCAACTTCATGAATTTACTCGTCACTGTGATCTCTAGTTGGAAAGCAAAGTATACAGTTGAGGCATCGTAGATTTTAATTGCTCCATGTCATGCTTGGATACACTTTCCATTTCATGACTGCTTTATTTTAGAAAAGCGAAGCCAGTGTAGCAACACTTCATAATTTTCGTCCTGGACGATTTCGCTGCATCTCAAATGGTGCCCATTGCAGGCAAATAAAGTGCTTACAAACAGTTGTGAAATGGATTAAACAAAATATACAAACGTGAATGGGAGAATGGTCACCAATTCCAGGTCAGAGTGATGAGCAAGTCTTTCCGATGACAAAATATTATTTCCCATCCGCTGCCCGCAATTGTCTCGGCGATCTTGAGCATTCTGGCGTTATTATTATTATATATATCACTCGCAATGCTCCCTGTTAATCAATAAATGCTTCGCATTTGAACTATTTCGTGTTTTGTAAACACGGTCTTTGCGGGTTACTCGTTATGTGGATCTGGAAATGTCAAACTCGAGTCGAACCCGATTCGGAACGTGTTCTAGAACTTGACTAATTAATAACCTTTATCCCCTGCCTATTTGAGTGTCACCGGCCCTACATTGAAATCGATAGATAACGTTTGAGTTGGCATAAAGAGGTGGGCATTCTTTAAACGGGGAGACGGACGTGCTCCTTGTCCTATGCACAATTCTGAGTTTGGTTGCCTAATTACCCGGGCGACAACCTATGGTAAAAATTGATAGAACAGTTTTGGTACATTATCACCTTTGAATGGTCGACGAATCGTGACTTCCAATGTGGATGCTGACGCACCTTTTCAATCTTCAATTTAATGTGCCTGGCAGTTAATTCCACTGGATAATCGTATCTTGTTAACTTGTTACATAACAAGCTGATCGTTTTCAGTATCGTATGCTAACTGCACGTTTTACGACTTCTATCGAATGGGGTATAAGCAAGACAGTGTTTTATGAGAATGTCACAGAATTTCTGGTAATCGGAACAGTACTGAATATTGGAATACGAGAACCCGTACTGTACTGCTGAGAACTGGATTGGCTCCAACCCGAACAGGGAAAATNATTGGCTCCAACCCGAACAGGGAAAATCAATGAAAGACACAAGGAATTGATAGCAGAAAATGCTTATGTTAGTTAATAGAATTAGAGCATTTTTTTATAGAAGGTAATAGGCCATATGATTGGTTGAAGGAACGTCGTCCGATCACGTAACCGTTAGCGCAGACGCATCACATGTACTAACTCAGATGTCATGTTCGCCCGGTGTACCATTGTCCGAGCTTCCTAAACGATGATTGGATGGCATAAAGCTGTACGTAATCGTGCGTGGAATGCGATCACGTAAGTCTAGATCACCACAGAATTCCAGAATACAAGTACCTACCTGTCCAGGTTGTTTTATAATAGATCAATCGCCACATAGTTCTGTTTGGTTTTCGAACCATGTTTATGTCAAGGAAACCCAAGCTTTTGTTCTGTTTAGTTTCCATGGTGATTTCGTGTTCAAATGTAGGTGATTAGGACGTTAAAGAATGTGCTTAGCCTGATTTACATTCATTTTCCGTGATAATGAGAATATCGTCGACATATTAGATCCGTGAAGGAAAACTTTTGGATTAACCATGACGATGAAAAACCAAAAAAAGTTTAATTTTTGGTGACGACGTTTCGACCCTCTTGGGAGGCCTTTATCAAGTCAATTAACAAGCGAACATGTGAGTCAACTGTGAGACAACCATATAGAAATACCGGGGCTTTGTGATTGGTCTTTGTGTGTATGTGATTAGGAATGTAACAAGAGGTCAGAAAAATGAACAAGTGACGTAATAGATCATAGGAGATTAGAGAGTGTGTGAAAACCTATGGTATGGAAAGAACCGGTGTGTGTGTGTGTGTGCGTGTGAGTGAAAGGTTAAACGGATTCAAGCCAGTGGACTGTTCGCTTGTTAATTGACTTGGTAAAGGCCTTCCAAGAGGGTCAAAACGTAGTCACCAAAAAATAAACTTGGTTTTTTGGTTTTTCATCGTCATGGCTAATCCAAAAGTTTTCCTTCACGGATCTAATACTATGAGCATGACGCACAATTGCATCAATAACATCCGTTCCAAATCTGGATCTGATATTGTGAAACTTATCAACAATCATCGACATATCTTCTGTATAACGTTGCTCGTTACAGTAAACTTTGTATTCGGGACTCTAAGTGTACCATGAATAAAACCACCACTAATGGCCTCAAAATGCTTCCCACGATCAAGCCATCATCTTATCTATTTTCCGTTTTCTCGAAATGCAAATGAGAGATTCGTGAGCACAGGCTTAAGTTTCCCTCCAAAACGGAAGCAGGTAGACCAGTTAAAATGTTTTACGAAATCTATGCTGTTTGCATTGGTAACATAGTTTTATTTTCTACAAGTTATGTTCACGTTTCGATTTAAGATACTAAAAATTCTACCTAAAGTCAATTACTCAGCATAGTGTTTATTCTAAGTTGATTACTGCCAAATGCCGTTCAAAACATGGAGAGGTTTTCATCATCCGGTGTCAGGAAATTTCACAGAGCAGGTTTATTCTCGATTTATGAAAGCAGAAACTGAGGATGCAAAAAAAGAAACAACTTTATTTAATCTGTCTTTTGGAAGTACCAGTCCTGATTTAGCACTGTGTTCATGCTTTGTTTGAATACCAAGAGGGTTTAAAAAAAGAAACTCGCTATAACATGGATGAGAAGATAACCACAATAGCACAAATATTCAGCGGATTTCGTTCAAACATCGCTGATTAGTCAGTGGAAGAAACCATAAATTGTCCGGGTCAAGTGAAGAGTACTGAAACGGAAGTGATGAAATACTACGCTTGCCACTAACTCGGCAGGAGGTGAATATGGATGAGTGAAGGCGGAATTATTCAACTCACAGCAAACTACGACCGGTAGGGTAAACAAATTTCATTTTCTACAGTTGCTCCGACCGTCGACCGTCTGTGTGTATACACTCATTCCAAATCACGTGTACCTTGTTCTACAACCATTTTGTTTCAATTAACTGAACACGCTGTGTAAGTTTAATAGACGAGGTTTGCCTTCCCGCTGCGGGAGTGAGGTTAGTAAATGAGAATGATTACCATATACAAACACTAACAACCACTTTGGATTAAATTCAGTGTTTCGTTCAACTTGGTTTTCTTTCCCCCATGAAATACGCAGTGAAGGAAAATATGCTTAGATCAGTATGTGAAGGAACGCGATTTAAACTAAATTATGCAGGTCAATACAACCCCTTTCACTGTGACAAACTTAAACACCGGCGGTCTAGAGAGGATTAAAAGAAAACAGTCCTCAGTATTGACTACTTCATGATGTGGTTTACCATAAAAGGAGTGTTTCACGGTTGATTTTCAATTGAAAATAAATTGAAGTAAAACATTCGTCTTTTGTTCTTAAGCTCCTACAATAAAATGCAGTAAGTGAATAGCGAAAAAAAATCAGAATTCACATAAAGATTGGGTTGGAATTGGGGTCGACGAGTTGTATTCTATTTGAAAAGGCCAGTATTGTTATGCAAGATGTCTGCTGCAGCGATATTTCTTTCGCACATCATCATTTACTTCATGCGAATTACAATTGGACATTATATATGCTCATAAGGTATGGTGATAAAAAGATTTAAAGGCGAGATTCAAACTTGTTCACAAGACTAACATGTTCAGTAACTAGTTTATCAACACTTTTCCCCTAGTTGGAATACAGATGATTGGAAAACGGTTCACAACTGGGTGAGAATGACATGTTAATGTTTGCGCGTGTGTTTTAGTAGCTATGAGGCGTAGAGGGAAAGTTAGAACACGTGGATATGCGAAGGGAGGAAGTTAGTAGGCCGATTAAATTAAACTGACGATTAACAATTTTCCAGTCATCTGTATTCCAATTAGGAGAAAAAAGTGTTGATAAACTAGTTACACCGTCTTGTGAACAAGTATGAATCTCGCCTGTAAATCTTTTTATCACCATACCTTATGAGCATATGTAATGTCCAATTGTAATTCGCATGAAGTAAATGATGATGTGCGAAAGAAATATCGCTGCAGCAGACATCTTGCATGACAATACTGACCTTTTTCAAATTCATTCGGGGAAATCATTGTATTCTATTGACTAAACTGGTTGTGTTAATGGATCGGTCAGATTCCATATGATCTTTTGATCAGCTGTTGAAACGTCATCTCGTTTAGATGCGACTAGTCATAGTTTCGCGTGTGAAAGAGTACCTTGCACTCATTTGGCAAACCGGAATAACTGGGTTCATGCTTATAAGCTAAAATTATCTTTCGAGTTCTACTAAATGTGCATTATTGGTCAGATATTCTACAAGTAACCTAAATAGGACTTTTCATGGACCTTATGGATTTTTGGGCCGCGCTGAATCCTCCCATGCCTTATGCTTGAAAAAATAAGTGTAAACATGGCGAGGTTAAGTTTATATTTTCACATTTGTTGAACATTGCTGAAAGTGGACCAAGGGGTACATCACTTGACGCATCATCTGCCTCGTGAGGCATATATCCATTTCATGGGAATTGTATGCTCACTGGTCATCGAGGAATGAGCGTTGTGTGCACAGTTGTAATACAGAGGTGCTTGTCCGGCTGTTTTCTGAGTAATCACAGGGATAAGTGACCAATTCTAGATGTTAATTGGTAAAAGGTGATAAATACCTTTTGCAACAATACCTTTTTTCTGATTATGTTCAAGTTGTTTATTGTTGCAGCCTAAACGATATCTATCTACTGTCCACCATTCTACTATAGCTAGGGTTCAGTATGCGCAGGAACCATAGTAAAATGAGTGATATGGAAAATCGAACATCAGAAGTATCGGTAGTGATAGGAAACTTGGGATGCGCTCATTTTCGGGGGAGATGGAGTGTAGCACGCCTGAAAGTTAGCTGCTCAACAAAGACCTAAGTCACTTTTCAAAGATCATTTAAGATAATCTACTGAACCCCTCTGAATTTTCCTAGTCAAACTGAACGAGATGTGTGACATACGCCTGAAGCGATAGCCATTTAGAATAGAACGGACCAGCTAAACCATGATGTTACCATTGAACCGACCAACGTGGTTACTTCCCCGTTGATCAGAACACTAGAGAAGCGCTGAATGATCCAGTTACGCAACTAGTGAGATATATATTACGAGTGGTTCACTGGTTCCACTTAAAATTCAATGTGAATCCTGAATTTTGCGGCCACTTCACCACTTTACTTACGTAGAAGGTTATGAACAGATGTTGTAAAATAATTCCCATCTTTAGTTCTCGGTCCTGGAGATTAATTATCTGTTCATCGGTTTAAAAAAACGTTGAGCTGCAAGTGAACACATATTTCAGTGAGTGTATTAAGCTCTATAATTCTATAGATTTGAGAAATATCATTACGCATTCTAGAATGGGTCGAGGAACACACAATTGCAGGTGAGATATATTGAATCAGTCATAAAGAAATCACAGTTCCCTGAATCACCGGGTCATGCAATCGAAACTTAACCAATGTTATCACTATACTCTCCGTTTAAAGTATTTCACTATAACTAACAACCGATAATTCAAAACTTGTACTTCATAATTCTGACGTCTGTGGTTGTCATTCTCCCTTGAAATTATTCATTAATCTGTAATTTGTTCTTGAAAAAGTTGACTAAAATTCCAACGCTGCATTGAGTTGTTTAGTGTTCGTTGCTAAGATGCATAAGTATATAGCATGCAATACACGTACACTCTTGGTTGCATAATGATGCGATTAAGTTTAGCAGATTGCTCCCCTCCTTCTTATCGAGGTTTCGCGTCAATCGTGTGCAGAGCACTAATACCGTGAGAACCAAAACCTCATTCATCACTGTCATTGTGCATACGGAATGCCAGCAAACACATAGATAGGCTCTGTTAGGCATTCTGTGAACAAGATCCGGAGTACCGTTGAAAGCTGTCGGCAACAAAGCATTTCTCGAATTCGCGATCACAAATTCCGATTGGTTGTTGTTTGATGCTCAGCGCTAAATGAAATGTTCATCATCCGTGAAACTGGAAGCAGATTGGGAAATTGGTAGATAGTCAAAAGGACGGAAAAACTGTCGTGGAATCACTTTTGCAATACAAATCAGAATATCTGGCAAAGATAACACCAACGCTCGAAGTATAACTACTCTAATACGAATTTCAACTTATTTGCGAACAAACGGCAAGCCTCAGTGGATAAGTAACTTAGTGCAAATATTCACCATCAGTACAGCTTAAACGTTTGTTGCTTTAAAAAGACTAAATTCACTAGCACGATTGACAATGTTGCGTTTCTTGACTGGCATTTGGTAATTGATACATTAAAACTCCTCAACTATTCAAAATGCGAATGGATATGTAGAACCGTTCCAGGATTCTTTTCACAATAATTGCCCAGCATCATCTATGTTATAACGTGCTGTCAAGTAAAAGCAGTCTCCCTTGTTTCGCCTTTTAGCTCGTCATGTGTGATAGATTTTACTGGGGTACAAACAGGTCAAACGGTACTACTCTGTAGATTTTCTTGAAATACCTAGCCCACATTTTGATCTGTTAATAAACTATGTGTATTTATTACAGCACTGCTCCTTTGTCTTCACCTTATGGGTGATTCCGAGGCTTACTTGCTTACGGGTAGATTTCAGTCGCATAAAGAATCAGCTTTGGGTGTGTCGTTTCCTGCACAAACGTTGAACATTAACGAGCTAATGGGATTAGGACTTATGGTCATAGCATCAGTGAAATCATTTCAGATAACTCCCTTCGCACCTTTCGTGTCAAGCTTGAGGGGTCAGAGCAACCAATCTGAATCCGATTTGAGTTTTATTTCATCCTCTGCCACATATGCCTAATGATATCAAAATTTATCGTTTTGTTACCATGTCCATAAACGTGACCGGTTGAGGTTGACAATAAAGTTTCAATTGTGCAAATGATAAACTCAAGCTCTCTCGTGCTTAATCCATAAAATAATTGTGAGCTATTAAATATTTTGAACCGTTGATCGGGGGCATTTATTTGTGCATTGAAAAACAATAAAAGCGGTATGGTCCAACACATATTTTCGGTCAAATTTGACGAAAGCTAGAAAATGACATCTGAAGAAAACAGAAACTCAAAAACAAACTGGTTTTTCGTTTTTCATTACCTAGCTAAATGCACACAGTACACATTGAAATGGGAGTGACTGGGGTGAGGATTGACAGCGGGGGGGGTGAGGGAAAGGTAAACAAAATGAGGCTTATATGAAACGTTGTTAAGTTCGGTGGAACTTTAACAGACAAGGATGGGTCACGTGTATCACACCGAGTCAAATCCAGATGAGATGAGTTCGATACGCGTTTCACGTTAGGAAAACACATCACCTGACTTTTATTCTCAGCGATTTTATCTTCTACTTCCGTTAGATGTAATGATCTGTTTTTACGAATCCGGTACTAGTATTCTCTTTGGTTCCTAGCTTCCAAAACTTTATTGATTTTGAGGAGTCTCCTGGGAGTCGGTTGATGAGGGTTGGGAACCGAGTGCTTTTCAACCGAGAGGTACGATCTTACTTAATTGATCACAGCTTAGCTTAAACAGTTGCATTCTGTGAGCTCTATGCAATTTTATGACTCTTCTTTGTTTGGTTCAAGTAAGTGAATTTGCAGCAACTTTTCGTTTAGATTGAAGCGGTAAACACAAATGGGAGCCATGGACAAAGAAAGTGAACGAAAGCGGGAGTAAATGTTTTACCTGTTGTTTTCTATCCGTAGCATCAATGTGTTTAGTGCGATTAAACCCAAGAAATGTCACCAGTAGAAAATCACTTCAGACTTGTTCAATCTATCAAATTGATGGCAGATGATCTCAGAGAACATACTGATCACAAAACTAGATCTCTCTCTCTCTCTCTATATATATATATACATATATATATATATATATGTATATATACATATATGCCAACAACAGAATGTGAGCGATATCAGAATCCATCTAATTATGCTTTACCACCCGTAAATTCTGAAATGTATGTGACGGTTTCAAAATCAATGAATCCAACAACTGTTAAGATGCCGCAACGCGGTGACTCATACTCCTCATCACCCCCCCCCCCTCCCACCC
>UZAN01044268.1:1664-13131 GCA_900618425.1 Echinostoma caproni | reverse complement strand
TCCCCCCCCCCCCCTCCCACCCTTAACAAATCGTCTCTTCTCGAAAGTGACTAATCTGGTGTGTATTACATCTAACCTTTCACCGAATTGCATGGTATAGCATCATCGTTATGATTTGGCCGTAATCTTTTCAACCCAAGGCCCAGAAGTCCCTCAAACCCAGCTCGGTTGCGCGATTGCGACACATACGCACACATGAGCGAGCGCATAAACACACACACAAGATTGACCTGTTTTCTCATAAATCTGTCATAGCCGCTTGCATTAAATGCTGTCAACCAAACCCATCTGGTAGTGTGGAAAAGGCATAAAAATGATCCCCCAATAAGTGTTCTGCCGATAGATGCTGGCTGGGCTTTAGTACCCATCAATCTCACAAAATGATGAATTCCATGCGCACGCGTGTGTGCGCTTGCGTCTGTGCGATGCGGTAAGTCTCACTCATACAACAAGACTGCGCACTGCCGTCCGCATACATTTTACACACATCTATCCGTACTAAGATTGTCAAGGTTTTGGGGTGTATAGCTGCGCGCCCGAAACATTCAACAAACTGCTGACTGCAGGACGCTTGTTGGCTAGCTTTAATGGCGTGACTATTTTAAACTATAACAACAAGCAATGCTTCAACATTTTGGGCGTGTCAGTCTATATTTGCATTTGCTATGTTACCGACTGCTAATCATAAAGTTAAGCTGGCTGCTATGGGCGGAATTGGAAGGAATGAAGTTTATCTGTCCGTAACGGTTTCAAGGTTGGTTCTATTCGATTATGAGATATCTAGATTTTTTTCTTTCTACATATTTCTACTCAAATTTTTCCTATTCGATTTTTTTCATTGTTCCTCAGTCTAAATTTCACTACTATCCTGATTTCTTATAAATGGTTTTCTATTTTGGTTTGGCGAAATTTCGTAGCATAGTCAATCGATGTGACCGTTCCAGTATCGTGCTAAACCTCAAATCTTCGCAATATCGACCGACGGACGCATAATCCTGTTTGTCTAGTCACATTGGCATTATCCCCAATAATTGTAATTCCGCGAGGCTATGATACCCACAGCTTGTCCCGATAAAGTATGAGACTCATATTTGCTTTCTCTTTTGGATGAGTTCAATTCCACATTTGCACGGGTGACTGAAAATTTACCAGCATTGTTTTAAACAATGCTGGTAAATTTTCAATCACCCGTGCATGTTTCAGCATGTTTTACCAAAACAAATCAAGAGGTAGCGCGCATTATTTCCTGTCCAATAGCAACGAGGAAACCCACGGTCGAAGTTTCGGTACCTGTAGTCAAAGAACCAACACCTAAACATCAGTCGCACGCTACTATACCGTCACAAATGAACGAGAGAGTAGGTGGCAACACTCCAATCACGGTAATTTCAACAAATCTCCCTGAACCCACAAGTCAGTCATTGAGAGAGAGGCAACACGACGAGCTGAGTAGCTGGACAGAGGTATGTGCCCGAATGGGGGTAGAAGCCAAATTGGTGGGCCTCACACGTCTCTGGCGCCAACAGACAACACCACATATCGGAGAACCCAGGTTATTTCGTGTGACGCTGGCCAGTGAAGAAGACGCTGAAAATGTTCTCCTTTCTAGTTTTATCATTGCAGATAGGTCCAGCAATACCAGAATTTTACCGAATAGACCTTGGACTAAACGTGTACACAGACGAAACGATCCTAACAGTGCACGCGATGCAGACAACTAGCGGGCGACTCTCACACAAGGAGTGCAACAGCTCCTGAAAGCCGATGAATCCAACTGTCGAAAAAAGGATTTCTAAGAATGGCGCTTCATTCACGATTTGCTAGACTGCCGCAATGTCTCTACGACGGCCATTAAACGACTTCCACGTTCTCCCAACTATCGCGGAATGGTGAACAGAGTTGTCCAGTCATGGTATGAACACAGAACCAGAGGGCCCGAAGAACTACGCGTAAAACCGATGCTGAAATCAGGACCGAAAAAATATCCACCAGTCGAAAATGTCAATTACATTGCTCGTGAAACACTGAAAACTTCATGCTCCACTACGACCCTATCAGATCAAATCCAACAAACACCTACGACAGAAAAGTCTGCCGGTTGACGACGAAGAGGTCGACCAAATTACGTCCCTTAACTCCAAGGGATATCTGTAACGACAACGATGGAACAGTTCCTACTCCAACGCCCAGGGTTTTCTCAGTACGTTTCCAGAAGTGGAACTACGTTGTCGGACCGGTCGACGGGATCTCATTGCCGTAACCGAAACCTGGTTAACGACCGACATTGTAGACTCGGAGCTGCGAAAACCAGGCATGAAGCTGTTAAGACGTGATGGTCTAACGCATGGTGGGGGCGTGCTGCTCCATTATCATAACAGCATGCAATGCGAGCAAACTGAGTGCCCGTTCGCGGCTTCAAATACATTAGTGTGTAAATTAAAGCTAACGCATCATGACATCGGGTTGATCGGTGTAGTTTATCGCCCTCTTCGTCAGCAGATTCATCAAATGAGACTTTGTTGGTAACAATGTCTCATTTTTTTCATTGAATTTCCCCTATGTTCTTGTTATGGGTGACTTCAACTGCCCACAGCTGAGTGACATGAACGATAAGTCTTGCAGTTCATCCAGTCAAATCCGTTGTACAATCATTTGAAGGAACCTGCCAGGTTTGGAACCAACCGAATTTCGTCAACTTTCGATCTAGTACTGACAAATGCAGAATTGATGGTAGAATCAATTGCAATTGCAACTCGTTTGGGGCGCAGTGATCACGGTGTATTATTGTTTGAATACCTTTGCTATGCATCACTATTAACAGCTTCTTCGGATCGCTTTCGCAGCACAATTGACTATGCAGGACTAAACAAACTGGCTCATGGAATCCATTGGATCTCCCTTGATATAGGATGTAATCCCCTGGAATCCGGGAGAAAATTCACTAACATTATCACTACATTGGTGGCTGCTGTTACATCCGTCAAACGTCTGTGCCAACAGACTGCCTGAAAATCAGCTATTCGCAGTCGATTTAGGAAATGGATAATGCAAAGGGACTTTCACTGGAGAGGATTCAAACGCTGTCCATGCCCCAGCAGTTGGGAAGCTCACAGTCTCCTTCAAAACTGTTGTACCAATTTGGTGCGGGAAGACAAGCACAATTATCACGATACGCTGGCAAGGAAGTTTATCGCAAACCCTAAGCTACTTTATAAGCATGTAGACACTTCCCGGAAAGTCAAACATGGGGTTCCGACACCACACTTAGCAGGACGTGTTTCAACGACAACCAAGGAGGCTGCAGGAATGCTTAGACAACAGTAATGCGCCTAGGAATACTGGGTTAGTATATCCCGGTTTGCTGGAACGTATTCTTTACCCATTACTGACGAACATTATCTTTTCTCCAGAAAGGAGAAAGGCAAAGCTCCTGACTTTGAAGAAGAATTCATTACCGGGTTTAGATAACATTCATACATAAACCCTTATCACCCTGGTAAGTCACATAGCCGATCCTTTCAGTGAGCTATACCAAACGCTGTTTGAAGATACCATGCATGCTTCCTCAGGTGTGGAAAAACGGTGTCATTTCACCAATTTACAAAGGCAAATGCCGCATTGACTCAGCCAACTGGCGACCCGTCGCTCTCCTTCCAGTGTCGTCCAAAGTTATGGAATCTATTGTTGCAGTTTCGGTAATGAATCAGCTGGAGAATAATGGCTTACTATTCCCAGCCCAGCACGAGTTTCGAAAAAATGTTCATGTGCAAGTAACTTGATTTTGGCTCGGGACGATTTGAGTCATGCTGTAGATCAAAGAAAAGCGATAGATGTTATTTCCCATGACTTCTTTAACGCATTTGAGAGGATAATTCACCAAATACTTACAAGGAAGCTATATAACCTTGGAATCCTGGGACTCAAACTTGGCTGGATAGAGGAGTTCCTTCGACTGCGTAATCTGTCAGTTCGTGTTTCCGATTCATTTTCTGATCCAATAGATGTCAACCGTGGGTTTCCACAAGGAGCTATACTGGGCCCACGTCTTTATAAATGATCTTTCGGACGTCCTCGGACCACAAACTCTGCTGATTGCTGTTTGTTTCAGTTCATGTAAACTTTATCGTGAGTCAACGACGATAAAGAGAACCGTATGACCTGAAACAATACACATTCTTTCGTTCACATCCGAATCACTCACTAACAAAGCAATCGCGAACTCACAACCCTCATCCGCAATTGCGGAATGAACCGCAACACTGGATCCGTAAACCAGTTTTTCCAGTTTTCTTGTTCCAAATATTTTGGTTCCTTACCAAATCAGTTCTGCGCAATTTCTACCGCCACTTTTCCCTTCTATTTGTAACTTCTGTGGTGATCCTGAATGCGCGACTAGCGGATTGCCAACGGTTTTGCTTTCTAACTTGTCTGTGACTCAACCATAACAACATGTCACAACCGAATTGTTTCGCTTCTAAAGCAATCGTTGCATCTTATAAAGTTTTCTGATCAGATATCGATTCCACAAATGGTGTACCAAAACACAATCCGAGGTTATTTGAATTTACAAATTCACTGATCCATAGGAAACTTGTAAAATCTTCAGATGAATACATGCGAGTTTTGGATGAGTGAATGAACGTCAACCACCCCGACAGTTCCTGGATTCCATCGGTTATTCAAGAACAAAGAAGTCTTCAGGGAATAAACCTACTCAATGAACGTTGCAAGGAAGTTAGGTTATGTCAGATATAGTGTTTTTTATAGCAAACTAAACATCATTGAAAGCCGATATTTTTATCATAACAAATGATAACAAAAGTAAAAGCTGTTGTCTATTATCAAGAAGAGACTAGAGCAAAAACGTCTTTAAGTTGGTTGTATGGATCTGCCTTTGAGTTTGAGAGTTTGGCACTTCAGGAGTTTTTAAATATCATGATTTCTTTTGTTGAATTTGATCTACGGTTATTATCTCGAGTGCCAAATGTTACGAAATGGAAACTCGTTGTAGCTTGTCATAATATATGATGTAACTCTTGGAATTTTTCTTCCGATCTCTTAAGATATCGATACGAATTACGCTACTCGTTGACGCATTGACCACTCATTATTGTCTATGCAACTAGTCAAAAATGAAAAAAAGTGAAATTGGATGCATCACTGACAGTATAATTATCTTGGCGGTGGTTAAAACGGTGCTCCTCCTGATAATGTTGGAGGCATCCAACAGATAGTTTTAAATACTATGTTTAAAAATAAAAATATTTAGATGGTGAATGTTTGGAATAGCCCTTTCGGTATTTCACCGGCACCAGGCACTGGTGATGATGTTGTATGTGAGATTCACTCCTTGTGTGATCGTTAATTTCTCAATGTTCCTATGGATTTTATTGCGATGGAAATGTTTCTGATAACCAATAAAGTGCACTGGACAGCTGTTTCGTCCTGTTTGGGACTCGTCAGCAGGGCGTACATTTGTGTCCCTGTCAGTACTCGAACTGCGATTCTTCGGGCTGGGACTTCAAACCCTTACCCTTGAGCTACGCGGTCGACGGTCATCACCTTGTGTCAATGGCTCAATCAATTTAGACTGTGGATGTTTGGATTAACCCATTCGGTAGGCGACCCGACAGGACACAAAATGTANCGAGTCCCAAACAGAATGAAACATCTGTCCAGTGCTCTTCATTGGTTATCACAAACATTTCCATCGCATTAAAATAACAAAAATATATTTACTCTGATCTTGTGGAGTAATCGAGTTAATCACTAATGCGGCCGTCTCAACTTATCGACAGTACTCACTCTGCGATCGTGATAAGTGTAGTTGCTGTTATAGCCAAATAGCAGGTAGTGAACTTCCATATTTAAAACCACCCTCTCATTTTGTGTTTCAAAGCAAGTTGTGCAAGTACTCAAATTCCATGCGTCCGGACTGCCGACAATTGTCCCGTCATGAAACATCCAAAAAAATTATAAACGACCCTGAACGAAACCCACATGCAAAAAGGGCACCATTTGTGATACAAACAGTTGAGCATTCTGATCATTGCCGCTTGTCTTTCCTAAACCCTTATGTGTAATACGTCAGACATCGCTTTTGACTGATGTGATTACGGATGACCAAAAACGAGCACGTTTGTCACTTTGTGTTATTCTCGTGTGATCATGCATTCTGCGCACGGCGATGACCAATTTTCATAAATATATTTGATTTAGTATTGACTTCTCAGACCAGTCAAAGCAGACCAAATCGGGGAATGTACGAAAGTACTGACTTACTCATTTTTCGCCAAACCTAATCTCATATTATTGTGTGTGAGAACAACTGAATGAAGAATATCCATTATCAGCTGGATGAAAACTTAAAGGTCTGCAGGAAACAGCAAAACAATCTGTTTACTCATTCTAAAATGGACACAAACCAAAATTATGACCACCTTAACACATTTCCGTGTTTTACAGAAGAATAAAATTATCTGTGAGTAAGACACGTAAAAACGCGTGTGTGATCACGCAAGACAAATGCCCGAAATGGAAATAAAACCATTTGATCTTTGGAAACTTCTTACGAGTTAATTTATTGTACGGCATTCACCCTATTCTCCAGTTGTATAAACAATAAGAGCGATGTGCAGTGTTGAGTAAGGAACATAAGGAGTTGGAGCTTTTATAATACCACTAAATACTATCGTGATCATTTTCATCGTGTCAAACTAAAAAAAAATGCATAATAGCCTCATAGGGTCGGTTAAAATCCGGCGCCTCAGGGTAGACCACTCAAACTGGTAAACATCAAAAGGTATCCGCCTATTGATATGTTCTATCACCCTAGGATGCACAAAGATGTATCAGGCAAAACCCAAAACTGGACATCATTTTCAGTGTTTTACTGTCCAGCTAAGAATACCCTCAAATAGCTATCCATCATTTGTGTGCAACAAACGAAACTCTCATTAATCACGTATTTCTTTTTTTGCGTAGCGAAAAGCTCCCGTTCATGACCAAAACGTAAGTCATTTGCTACGTGTCACACAACCGAAGTACGGCTGAGGTATTACAGCTATTGGATGCTACTCCATCTTGTGATTTGGGAACAGTCCTTTATGGGAGGCAGTTCATTTCGTCCAGGTGCCACGCTGGTTTTGTGGACCCAAAAGGAAACAACGCAGTGTAAGAATAACTAATGGCAATACGGGGTAAATTGAGTGACAATTAAAATGTCAAGAAACATACCTGAGAACATAAAACTCACTGACCGAGCAATATGTTAGGGATAGAATATTCGTCATCAGTTCAACGCAGAAATATCCGTGACACAAGGCGACGATAATCGCAGAAAGAAACAGATCGTTATATCGATGATTTACAAGCCTCTAAATGCAAAACTACACAAAATCAGTACTGGTTGTATAGTTAGCTTTTATCCTTTGTATAGACTTTTGTGAATTTATCAGACGGTTGTGGATCAGTTTGTCATTTATGCTATAGGGCTTTTCGTATTTCGCCATCACCATTTGCAATTTCAATCCCGAGCTCGGGCCGATCACGAGAAAGGGGAAAGGAGCCACATTTCACCAGATGGGTCTATGATCAACCTGCACCTGTTTCTACGTTTGCATACCATAATGTGTTTGACGTTGAACAAAGTAACCAACATTAGTTGGAGGCGAGTTATTTCACCCAATGCCCTCAGGAATGGAATATATTGATTTGTATCAGTTTTATTATATTTATTGTGTTCGATCTTAATGAAATATCACCTTACCACATGAAATTTTCTCANTTCCATTCATCGGAAAAAACTTTAGCTGCATGGTCACTGAGAATTCTTCATCCCCAACGGCACATGTTACGGAAAAATTGAATACAATGTGGGGAAAAAATAATGAGAAGCTACCGTTTTGGAGTTGGTAAGTGGTTTTCTGAAACTTTTGAGGTCCAATTTCCCACAAGATATGGTGGGGTATCCCAAGGATAGCAGCATAAGAGGTTCGTTTGCAATGGCACCAGTCAACTGAATCGAACACATCGTTTAACATGTGGTCGAATAAAGCAGATGTCGTCTGTCTGAATGTTGTTGAAGGACATTTCATAAACGATAAAATGTATTTCGGGAATGAGTTGAGGGTGTACTACCCATGCTCCTCAGAACTTTGAAAGACTGGTGTACAGCGGATCACTTTTTACGTTTAAGAGCAGCATGGACATAGATGAGAAGCAATGAAAACAAGAGTAGTCTAGATACATGAGTGATGATAAGCAATCTTAAACGAACGCAACCTTGAGCCAATGACAAGCAAACGCCAGATTTATTTAAATATATTATTCTCATAAGATCTTGTTTAAAGTAATCAACAAGGTATTTTACGGCGTTCGCGAAACTTAATGGGTTCAAATGTGAAAACATGGCGTTAGAAGTCATCAATATCTTACCGCCGACTTGAAGATCATCGAAATGTGTAATGTAAATTAGTCAGAAAATGACAGTAATAAACTAGCATAGGACTCAGGATGAACCGTTATATATTTATATCTATGAATCATTCTCCAAAAAGATTTTAGGAATACACAGAAAGGCAAGTAATATAGAATGCAGCGACGGAATGGAAGAATGAATCCGCACACAGAAGCACTACAGAACTTTCCCGTAAATCACTGTTTGATGTAGGACAATGGGAATTTACCGCCTGTCTGTAAACTGCTCCTTCATTATACAGCGAGTAGTCTGCCAACAGCTTAAAGCATGTTACATACAAAATATGTTCTATTATCAACAGAGGTAAGCGCAATACTGTGGACAAAGAAAAGGAATAGAAAGACAACTGTACCACGTGCACCAAAAAATACTAAAAGTTCGATGAATGATAATGTAATAACACGAGATCCATGGATGCAAAGGATCTCACTGAAAAACTTAGGTGTCCTGCTCATGATTGTTGAGGAAATTAGCTTGTCTTAGCCATGACGAAGAGTTCGTCTTAGTGCATATATAGCATAACAGTATTAAACTGTCCATTCTCTGATGTTTATACTTACGACTCATGCGGTGAAACACAAAACCCTAAGAGCATTTAGCAGAATGCAACTGCTTTCGATCAGTAGAAACTTTCCATTTCCTTGTTTAGAACCAGTTCAAAAATAAAATCAGCCTCAAGTAGTCAGGTATTATTTTACCTTTGAATTTGTGTTTGTAAATGGTTCTGCCTACTGGTTTGCTCATTTGAGAAAAGCAGAACAGTGGGCGTAAAGATCGAAGTCGCATTCATTTAGTACCAGTATCTGATTTTGGTTATACTGAGATTCCCAATTGCATTTGGAAAGCTTGTTTATTTGACCTGTAATGAGGGGGTGGTGAACAAAACACTTAATTGAGTTCGGTTGATGGAAACGGAGACCCACGTGATCTGAATTTCTATCCACAAACGTTTCTCAGAATTTCAATTCATACGACAGCAATAATCGTACTGTAGAGTGTGTGAAAATGATACTGTATTCCAGTTTCGAAAAGTTGAGGTCCGTTTGACACAAACTGGGACACTATTCTGTATGCCTGTTATTCAAGACTTATCTGTATCTTCACGATAGAGGAGGCGAAACTGGAAACATACATAGTCACGGAGATTTACGTAAGGTGGGTTGACAAGAACTTTTGAGTAGCTCCTTTGGTTACCACGTTCGGCGGAAATACATGGATCATAAATTTACTAAAATCTTTACAATATACCATTTATCTGATGTACGAATATTGTTATGTATCACGCATTTTGGAATATCTTACCTCTGATGACGCAGCTGTCCTTTAATGATTTTGGAATGAATTCAAGCAAATGGTTTTATCACACATTGGTCGCAGTTAGCCGATGAATCCTCTATACGGGTCCCGGATAGATCCAGATTTCGTAAAAACAAGAGGATAAGCTGAGTTTGTTCTATCATGAAAAGGTTAAAAGAGGTTTTTCAGAATGGAAGAGGTAAGATTTTATTGTTTACATATGCGAAATCAATTCGAAAGATGGATTTTCGGAGCGCCGACAAAGATGTTACAAAATGTCAGAAGCGTTGTCAGTATTTTCTATTGCACCTGAGGGTTAAATATGGATCGACGTTCACTGTGAAGATCTAGTATGCTTAAAACGAATAAACAGGGGATATTTTTTACATGTAGAAGAATAATATCTTTTGAGGCCTAGTAGGATTTACTTTACGTTGTCGTTAGACAACTGGTAATTTGGACCAATGATAAAAATGATTGGAGTCAAGTTGATTAAAGGAATCGGAGATGTCGGAAGCCAACCATATGTTTTTGCTACATGATGATTCCCGGTACGTAGCTGGTTATTTACTTCGATTCCTGAAGGCATGCAGCTTTTCAAACACTGAGCTCTGAAGTTGGATAACTGTAGGTGCTCTCTGGACATTTTTCAACCGCGTTTCGAAGGATGATTATCAACCTATTCTATTACGTATGAGGAAGCTATTACTTCGCAATGATGTAAATTGATGTAAATTCGTTTGCTTGGCGATTGGAGAGTGAAGCACTTGTGCGATTAAACATTTCGATTGTGATTATCCGACTAATGTATGATATTAGACCACAGGACACAATACAACAAACCAATGTGTGCCAGATGTAGCACGGTCGAACCCCTTCCATCTTACTTAACGCAACTCAAAACACGATATATTTACGATAAGCGCTTTGAGGGAATCATATTTGAACGAGCAAAACCTGTGCTAAATCAGATTGAGCTTCTGAGCGATTATACGTATACTCCTCCAAATCCAGACAGATGCACAGTCCGGGGTGATAATCCTGATGCGGCTGATGTCGCGGTGAAGTAGGAATCTGTAAGCGCAGTTTACTTGGCCCTCCGTGATCCCAAATGTGGGTGCTGAATTAGCAGATTTGGAAAAAAGGAATTAAAAACAAGCAATTTTTTTCAACTGCCACCTCGAAAGTCAACGGTCTGGTTTGTTTGCAGCATTCGGTTATACCGAGTAACTGGACGAGCATGGTCTTCAACAACTGGTCAAAAAAATTACCATATCCTTCGACAGTTCATCTACTTCCTGCTATTACCGTTGTACATCAGTAAATTCTTATAGAGCTGTTAAAGATCAAATATTGGTGCAAGAGATGCAAAAATTGAAAAAGCGTCTGAAAACTGCTGGGTTATTCATTGGAAACACTGAAACCAAAGCTGTTTGAGAGTTGGGAATGAATAATTAATAATTATTTTGAGAAAATGCACAAATTATTAAAAACATACCAATACCGTTTGCTTGTAAATTCACACATCTCTCTCACTGACGCAGGCCAGGTTCGAGATCCGAGATTCTGTATGCCTCTGTATTTTCGGAATGGTATCCACATGTGAAATGACCAGAGCAGTTGACGTGGCTTCGTGGCTCAGCTGGTAGATTTTGAGTTGTGCAAAATCGTAGGCAGCGTCCATGCGTGTGT
>UZAN01044267.1:24813-37058 GCA_900618425.1 Echinostoma caproni | reverse complement strand
AAAAACCCACAGGAATGAGATCATTACTCCTCCTGAGCGATCGACCAGCAACCGATACCACTGAGTGGAGACACTGGCCTCTTTAGTTTTTCCACTGGGGCAGTATGGATGTTTAATAGCATAAACCAATGTATGCACATGCGTAAGTACTTCTATGCACGGGATGGTATGGATGAGTGTATGGCAGTATATATGCATGAGTATAATTAAAAATAATTTAAGATGATTGAATCGAGTCACCCGTGTATCACACACGGGTTTGTTCCCTACCATCACAATCAGTGTTCTATCCCCAAATATCTCTGCGTACCTAAGACCAAACGTGAAACAAAGAAATAAAATCAGTCGACTGTAATCAAAACGCTCCACGGAACCTGAAACCGTCAAACCGCTGGCACCTCTATTAGGGATCACCATGGGCGTCAATTGCTATTCAATTAATACATTACAGTGTGCCTCTATCCCTTCTCTTTGCAGCTAGACTCCGCCTAGACCATTTTCTGTCTTCGGTTCATACCAGTCTTTTTCAGACACGCTTACCTGGCCTCTGCGTGATCTTGCTGATGAGACAACCCACAAAAAATATAGAAGTTGGAAAGCAGTCGAAGTGCTCTAAGAACTTTGGAGCTCGATTGCCCAAGAAACTGGACTCCCGTTGGCACCAGCCACCAGTCCTGTAAACTAAACTCACCTGACCTGACCTGAACTGACCTGACCTGAACTGAACTGAAATGACTTGACCTGAACTGAACTAAATTGAACTAAACTGGGGCTGCTTTCATCGAAAGCAAACCGGATTGATGTCCCTGCTCCGTGGCCGTATCTTTATACCACCAAGGACCGATCAACTCACTTTCGAAGCGTTACGAAACATATGTGGTCCATATATGCAAGAACCTTAACAACCATACTGGCTCAAGCCACAAGTCCTGTGATTTGTCCTGTCCTGTCCTGTCCTGCCCTGAACTGAACGGTACGTACCCCGCGCGCCGTTTGAATTTATAAAATGCTCTATCTCGATTCGTTTGCCAAGAGAAAATGAAAAATCTCGGGATGTTCCAAATAATATTCAACTACTTTTGCCGGTTTTGTTTTACCCTTGAATTATCGCAAGGTATTTCTTAGTACTTAACTCCGATTGATCTTGACTAGTCATAAAGAAACGGTTTTGCTTTGTAGAAGTTTTATAGGTTGTCCTTTCAGTACTTTTCCTCTACGGTTACGTGTCCTTTTTGTTCCTATTTCGGTTCATTTTAACGTGTTGATAAAATGGCACAGACGTGACCTCTGTGGTATCAGTCAGTGTCAGGGACAGGTGCAAAGTGCTATCCAGTGTGATAGGTGCAGAAGATGGTACCACCAAAAACGTTGGAAATTATCCAAGCAGGACTATTCGCTTCACAGGCGATATCCACCTCTGAAATGGATATGAAGTCAATGTGTTTCTTTGGTGGAGGAGTGCTTCCGCCTAATAAGGGAAGCAGTGCTTTGGGGGGCAAACAAAACGGAGCCACCAGTTCCAATCAGGACCTACGAAGGAGGGGGGGAAACTACCTAAAAGGCACTTATCCAAAGGGTAAATAGGGTGGAGAAGAACAGCGCAAATCCAAAAGAATCCAGTTAAGACGGCAAAAATAGCGTTTCTTACTGCCAAGATTAAGGCACTCGAGAAAGAGTTAAAGCTCAACAACCATGACATGTGAGAGACCTGGCGCTAGCAAAAGCAACACGAATAGAGATAAATACCCGTGGAGCTAGAAGAGTAACTTTGAACGACGGAACAATTATGAAACCGGCCACAAAGGGGTATACTAGCATGGGAAAAGCGAAAGTCAAGGAAACCAGGTAGTAATAAAAAAGGGTGAGCACATTAAGGGTGGGGCGAAACCGCATCCCCGCCTATATGAGAAACAGGTAAAGCAGGACGGGACATCCTCAGCGGTAAGACCGCTGAGTACATCGACATCACGTACGGTGACGCTGAGGGAAAAAGCCTTCAGAAATCACCGACTATTGGAAACCATACCAAAGGCCAATCAGCAAAAGGAGGCCACGGGAAAACCGAGAGATGGTCAACGCAGTAGGAGTAGGAACTCAGAGGATGAATTGCCGACGGAGACCTGGGCAACCATTGCGTCCAGAACGCCAAAAGGAGTACCAAGCGCGAAGAGGCCAATTTCTTTTCATCATAGGAATTGGTCTACAGTGAAAATCCCAAAACTAGCTATTGGGGAAATCATCAGCTCACTAAGGGGCTTGACTTGGACAGTGATGCAGTCCACGGAGCAAATAAGTAAAAAAAACTAGGTGGTTCCTCGAGCCGTGGGCCCGAGAATACACCGGGATTAAGGAAGGTTTGCCACGATAAGAATGCAAAGGCTGTCGACGTGTAGTTCACAAACGCCTGCAGTATCAAAGCTAAGTGGGGCAAACTGGGGCCCCAATCCAAGGTTCAGTGATCATAGCAATCACGGAAACATCAATGCAAAATGAGTACATCACGAACTATTCTAATAACCATGCGGTTTGTAGGCAGGTTTGAGAGGATGACAGACAAGGGGAAGGTGTGATGATATTGGTCAAGACCAATATGAACCATTGGAATGCACAAGCCATCGTAGCCACACATAATATCCAGGTCATAGAATGCAACGTGTTATTAGGTAGAAGAACACTGAGTATATAATATGTGTACAGAGCACCATAAGCAACATAGATTAAGAACAGTGAGCTACTTGAGTTCATGCAAGCGTTCCTTTCGACGCCCAAAAGGATTATAATGGTTGGAGTCTTCAACCTCCCAGAGATTGACTAGACGGAAGCAAATGCAACGAGTGGGTCTACTGGTGAAACTCTACTAGAATGGATATACAGACGCAATGAAACAACCCGTTACGCAGGCCACCAGATTCAGGGATCAACAGAGGCCGTCCATTTTGGACCTAGTTATTACAAGATACGCGTCGGATGTAAGCGAAATAAAACTAGAAGTACCACTGGGCAAAAGCGATTATCTAGTAATGAGCGTCCTGCTCACGGAAAAGCACAGAAAGCCAGAAGCCTCACTGGTACGATGCTATAGTCGTATAAATGAGGTGGCCTTGTGTGAAGCAGCAGAGCAGGTCATCTGGACACTAGAATCCCCGGAGCCCACAGTGGAAGAGAGGTGGCATAAGCTCCAAGTAAGTATCTGCCAACTTATGGACGAGTTTGCTCCGTTACGTCCCAGGTGTGGAAATCACAGGCCAGTGTGTTGGTAGCCCAAGCTAGATAGGGCACTTAAAACACGCCGACGATGTTGGGCAAATTTTCGAATGTATTGCACACATCAGGTATGGCATCAATACAAGAAGGCTCGTAATAAGGCACATGTTCTACAACGAGCAGGAAAGTATATATACTGGAGGAACCTGACATAGCACATCAAGCATAATCTAAAAAGGTTTTATGCCTACGTGCGAGCCAACAAAAATATAAAGTGTGGGCACCTTCGAGATGAGTGGAGGTAGCTTGGCCACATCAGAACAAGACAAGGCAACCACCGTTTTAGCCCTCTTTAAGAGTATATACCGTGAACCAGTGCAAAGGGATGTTGTGGAGCCCACTGCACCGCGGTTAGATACACCAACCATTAGTGAAATAATCATCCACGAGAGTGATGTGGCCAGAGAACTCGCGTCACTAAATCGACATAAGCCTGCAGGACCGGATGAAATATACCCTGCAATAGTTTGACCACTATCGGGGCTTCAGGTACATCCGGTAACCATTCTTTTTGAGAAATCCGTGAGTACGGGGGTATTACCAGAGGACTGGCGTAAGGCAACTGTTGTTGCTCTATACAAGTCAGGACCTAGGCATAAGGTGAGCAACTACCGACCAGTCAGCCTGACATCAATTCCGTGGAAATGCTTGGAACAGATCATCAGGGGCAAGTATGTCAGCATCTAACCGCCCAAAACCTCTTGGCAACAGCGCAGCATGGGTTTACCGAGAGAAAATAATTCCCGACTAACCTGCTAACCTTTTTGATGAGGTTACCAAGAGGCTGGATGAAGGTCAGCAAGTCGNTTTGAGCAATCCCTGAGGACGGGGGTATTACTAGAGGACTGGCGTAAAGCAACTGTTGTTGCTCTATACACGTCAGGGCCTAGGCATAAGGTGAGCAACTACCGACTAGTTAGCTTGACGCCGGTTTGGGGAAAATGCTTAGAACGGATCATCATGGGACAAGTATGTCAACATCTAACCGCTCACACCCTCTTGGCACCAGCGCAGCCTGGGTTTACCGAGAGAAAATCGTGCCTGTTTAACCTGCTCACCTTTTTGGATGAGGTAACTAAGAGACTGAATGAAGGTCAGCAGGTCGAGGTCTGCTATCTCGACTTCTGCAAAGCCTTCGATTCAGTCAGCCATAAGTTTCTAGACCTCAAACTACAAGATGCAGGATTACATGGACAGTGAGGAATTGGGTAGTGCAGTTCCTCAGTCATCGTACGTTGTGCGAAGGTTGGCGACTATCTGAGCAAACCTGCAGGAGTAAAATGCGGGATGCTTCCAGGATCAGTTCTAGGACCACCAATATTTTTAATTTACATCAACGACTTGACATGGGATCTCCAAAGACCCTGTTTCGTGTTCGCAGACGATGTAAAATTAGCCGAAACAAATCTAGAATGCGATGTAGAAGCGGTTAGACAATGGTCGCTTCAGTGGGACTTACCATTAAGTCTCGAAAAGTGCCAACTCTTAACCGCAAGAACCGATACCGCCTGGGACAAACATCTGGCACTGCAGCACACAGATGCAGTTGAGGACTTAGAAGCCATTTTCATGAAGAGTTTCAAGCCCGAAACACAATGTCTGAAGGCAACCAATAAGGCTCGTGGTGAGCTCTTCAGGCGGTGTAGACGTAGACGACTGCTAGGAGGCCTGATAGAGACCTTTAAAATAGTCAGAGGGCTATCAGGACTCCATGCAAATGACTCGTTTACGGCTTGTTGTGCTCAAAACACTACAGGTCATAGCTTTAGGTTCCAACAGAACCATGGTAGGTTAGAGGTTCGGGCCAACTTCTTCGCACATACCAATGTCGAACAGGTTACCCGGGGGAGTGGTTAACTGCACCAATGTGCATAACTTCAAGGCGGCACTGGATGCGTGTTGGCCGGAAATGTTCCCTGAGGTTAGGTGGTAATGTATCGTCACTAAGAGCAAGGTAAATTGCAGCCCCAAACTATGGAATCGGGTCTTTCAATTGCACTTGAAACTGCTTTTTTCAGAAAACTAAGGTCTCTCACCGACGAGGCGAGAAGACATCTCTTCTGTTTTCTCTTTTCCAGCTCGACTGAGAAAACCTGGTTAAAGAAACTCAGAAAACTCATTGACGGGAAACACAGTACCGCGGGTGGTTGAAAATTTGTCATGGCTCTATAAGTTCTTTTCTAATGTTTTTGTAGGTAGTTATTCGTATTTCAGTGCAAATATTTTTCAATTGTGGCTATATAGACTAGCGAAATTTGCTCTTATCCCAGTTCTAGTGTTCCAGTGGAATCAAAATAGTCATGATACCTGTTCCTCTCCACATAGTAAACATCGCCTGTCCCCGATTTATATTTTTATAGTATCTTCCCTCTTTAATTATGTATTCTGAGCTTTCCGAGTCCTCTGACGAAGACACTTTACCCATGTGGGGAACCCCCATGCCAATGAAGCGTCCAAAAGCAGCGACTGGGCCTACACTTAAATAGCGCTAGAATCGGCACTAGTTGTCCTTGACGTACAACGTTCGATAATTCGCGAACCGCGAAGGAAAGTCACAACACTAGATAACGACATAAGTCACCTGACAGCACTGTTTAAGGATAACTTCTCAACATGTTCGGCCGCAGGTCATACAATCATCTTATCAAAACAATAGATTTTCTATACTGTAGTCAAACGTCAATCAGCGGCCATTAGTGCTAAACGGCTCAGGTAACTCAAACCTTCCTGAAAAGCCTTACCCAGACCAAACGAAGCATCGTGGCTGATGCCCGAATCTAAGAAGACGAAGGTGGGCCTCCTTATCACCTTCAACTCGGAGTCAGCGGTAGCAGATGCTCTCGCCCAAATCCAGACTCTGAAAAGGGGCCGCAAATTTGTCCGCGGAGTTTCCACACAAAGGCCACTGCAAGCCCGAACTCAGAAGTAACAACGGTGTCATCAACCCCAAACTCCGTTGTCTTCCAGTAATGCCGTTCTGGTTAGTAGATCAACAAGCGAAGAATACTTCTTTACATCCCAAGACAAGGTTAGTTAGAAGTCCGACATAAGAAAATATAGACCAGTAAACCTAGTCAGCATCCTATGCAAATGCATGGAGAAGCTTATTAGGGAGCACTTAGGTAGACATCTACTGAGATATACCCTACTAAGTGGGGCGCATCACGGATTCTTAAAGCACAGATCCTGTCTCACCAACATTCTGTGTTACCTGCATGAAGCCACAGAAAATCTAAATGAGGGCCATACCATTGAGGTTTTGCTGCCTCGCTTTTAGCAAATTTTTCGAATCTGTGAACCACAGATTGCGCCTTCATCAAATCAAAAGCTTCGGGATGCACAGGTGGTTACCCGCTTTCCTTATAAATAGAACCTTTGCAATGAGGATAGGGGAGGCCAGTTCTCAGATCATTCAATTGACCAGTGGAGTTCCTCGGGGTTCAGTTCTCGAACTGTTACTCTTTCTTTTATTCATCATTGACTTAGCGGGGTTAACGAACTCACCTTGTTCCGTCTTCGTGGATAAGGTGAAGTTGGTGGGATCGAGTGACAGCCGAGGGACATTGAACGGGTAGTTGAGTGGTCAAACAAGTGGGACTTGGCACTGAATGCGGCCAAGTTTCAATTATTGTCCAGGGAAAAGGATTCATTAGTAGCTGTCAGTAAGTGGGGAGTATTCGAAGTCCAACCGGTAAAAACTGCCAAGGAACTTGGGGTTGTAATGGCTTCAGATTTCAGCTGTGGTAGCCAATGCGAAATCGCAGCTCACAAGGCACGGGTAGACCTTTACCGGCCCAGATCGGCTCTATCTTGCAGAAAACCTGAAATCCTTGTGCCGTTGTACAAAGGCCCCATATAGAATAGTGTGTTTAAGCCTGAGCACCTCTGCACAAAAAAGACGCCGCCTCCCTGGAGAAAGTGCAGAAACAAGCTACAAGAATGATAGACAGGCAGAGAGGTAAATCATATCAGAAAAGATTAAGCGACTTCAATCTGTTTTCTCTAGAAAAAGGCGAACTGGAGGGGACCTTTACCTATGACGCAGATCCCTGCGGGAAACAAGGATACTTTGCGAACTCCCGTAGGGGTAAAACATCAAGAAATCAACCAGGAGCAAACGAGAAGACGAACAAAATAGCGGTCGGGGGGATTAGAAACGCCGCTTAAGGAGATTTCGTCCGTAGATATGACTATAACTATGACCCCTGTCTCCAAATCGATGGGTAAGCAAACCCCAAAAATAAGAGTCCAAGGGCTGATATAAAAAAGCCGCGGGTAGCAGGTTTGCTGTTACTAAACGATGCCTCCGTTCAGCCAAATATGAATGAAACGGAATTGGACTGTTGAAAAGCAGTCACTGACAAGATAGCTCAGCCAAAAAGGAAGCCCTGTGAAAAACCGCGAATAAAAGAAATCAGTGTGGGAGTAAATACTCAGAGGAAAAACGTGTCGCACTCTCGGGTGTTACGCTCGAGGGAGCTCATAAAGGAAATGGCCTAAACACAGAGGACCCAGCACTGCGACAAAGAAGTTTAAGAACGTGGTACACAAACGTCTGCAATGTTGGAAATAAGAAAGGAGAACTGAAAACCAGATGCCGAGTATGACGTAGTCATTCTAACTTAACCATGATTATCACCAGGACACGTCATAGATCACCTCATCATCCCGGACTTTGCTGTGCGTAGGACAGACCGGGAAGTAGGTAAAGGAGGCGAAGTGTTGATTCCCGTAAAGAATCAATATGCTCAGTAGGGAACCACTGAATTGAGAATGTGCACCCCCGCTGTGCAAGCAGTTGGGTGCACTATTTGGAACCGAGGACGACGCTTTGTCATCCGTGGAGTCTACAGAGCGCGCGCGACTAGATCAGTAGAGAACAGACAGCTGATGAACACATTAAGCACTTTACTTAGGAAATCCACGAATACCATCATAGTTGGTGATTTCAACCTGCAACAAATTGATTAGGATTACGCTGACGCGGGAGATAGTCCCTCTGAAGAGAAGTACCTAAGAGGTTCCCAATAGCAGGCACTTAATCAACATGTTTGAGAACCAACTCCATTCAGATATACGCAGACATCCTCCATTTTCCAGTTTCCTTGGTTCCTCGTCTGGGCATCTTCGAAATAGTTTTATCGTTTCATTCCGATTTGAGTACTGTACGTCAGCCAATTCGCACTTGAGTGACGCGTGGCCCAAACCAATACGAACCCCAAAATAAAACACGATTGATCCGTAATGTTCTACGGTACTGAATGAGCAAAATCATTACAAAATGTACGATAAAGCGAACCTCAAATATGCGACCAAAAGCACTCAAGCAAGTGAGCCAAATATGATGTCCAGAGAGAACCAAATAGTCGCTCACGTTCTCTGACCGCGCAAAATTCAAATGTGCCGGGCACCGAATTACCAGATAAAGAATAATGTATGGTGTTTCTGATCGAGAAATTTCATTAGAGAAGCAACACACAGATACAGTTACGTCACCATGAATCATCATGGATTTGGAAGGATTTCAAAAAATCATCATGAAATACACCGGCCACCAAAATCCTTCCTGCGCTCGTCTGAGTCAAAGGGTAGGGGCAGGTCATTGGTTCTGTTCTACCTGTCTACCTACCTAGTTCCTGCTGTTCTACCTTGGTCGCACTCGCTGATCTTGACCTCCGACGACTTGCGCGTTCCTTCATCGAGATCTGTTTCTACATCAGCACGCTTGCAGGCAGTAGCACGATAACTTTATAGCAGTTGGTCAAATGAATAGCATTACAGTCTCGATGTTTAAACAATGGGGGATGTGGGCGATTTAACTAATGTTCAAGTTTTACAAATGAGATCACGTTCAGCATGCGGGTGATTGTGTTTATGTAAATGGATGAATGTTGTGAGGATATGGGTCACACTTTCGAGGTTAATGTCATAAATTGTTTATCAATCTGATAAAAAAGACACTCAGTCACGGAATGAAATAGAGAGGACGTATGGCAAGGTCGTGAAAGTAACTGTTCATAGAGGTCGGGTGAGTATCACTGGGGCGCAACTGGTACAAGCAGCAGGTAAGTCAATATAATACACGGCGGGTCTCCGCAACTTCATCAACTAACCGCATTGTGGTTATCTCCCTCCAATAAACACATTCGTCGAATATCGCCCACCTGTTCACTGGCAGATGTTTTCAATTTCACTGTTCTTACTAGTCCATCTGGGTCCGTGTGGCTTTCTATGACTACACCCAGTGGCCAGTTGTCGCGTGGTAGCTTTTCGCCGGCCATAAGAACAACGTCCCCAATCTTTAGTGACCGTTCTCTATGCAACCACTTCTGTCGAGCTTGAAGGGTTGGCAGTTACTCTCTTGTCCAACGCTTCTAAAACATCCATGCCAGGTAGTTCGCACGCTTCCAACCCGAGGTAAAGCAGTCACTAATAGCTTTTGGCATATGTAGACCTTCATTGGGCCTCAATAGCAGGTCACTCGGAGTTAGTGCCAGTCCTTGCAGGTCATCGCTGGCGACGGGTAAAAGCGGTCGGTTGTTGAGTATTTTTTCGCCTCTATCAGAAATGTGCTCAAAGTTTCATCATCCGGCACCTGTTGTTCACATAATGCTGTCACTATTTTTCGCACTGACCTTATGAGCCGTTCTCAAACTCCCCCGCAGTGACTAATGTAGGGTGGGTTGAAGTGCCATTGAGTTCCAGATGGCGGCAGTCGGTCTTGCAGGGTGCATTTGTCTAACCGCATCAACCAGTTGCTCAACTCCTTCTGTGCACCGGCGAAATTGGACCCGTTGTCGGAGAACACATTTGATGGGCTGCCTCGTCTATCCACGAATCTCTGCCAGGCCATAAGAAAGGAGTCGGTTGACATGCTTTGTACGGTCTCTTTATGCCATGCTCGTGACTGCAGGCAGGTCATCAGGCATCCGTACCGTTTCTCCATCGACGTCTTTCGTCTCACCCAAAGTGGCCCGATGTAGTTCACTCCAGTTTCGGCGAAGGACCACCAACCTCGTCGTACTCGGGAACTTGGTAACGAGGCCCTTGAGTTGTTTGCTGAATGTAGCATTCTGGCGACGACACAAGAGACAGTTGCCCACGACGCGCTTGACCATAGCTCTCCCTTTCACTATCCAAAACCGACGGCGAATCGTATTGAGTAGGTGGTGTTCANAACTTCCTGCTTGTGAATATGTATGATGAGGGTGTGCGTGATGTGGTGGTTGTTGGGCAAGATGATGGGATGTTTAGCGTCAAAGTCCAACTCAGAGTTTGTCAATCTTCCGCCTACTCTCAGCAAACCATCTATTAATATTGGACATAGTCTTCGGAGATAACTGCAACGTAATGCACGTCGGTTGTAGTCACGATTCCCCTTACCAAACCTCCAAAGCTCCGACGGGAAGCCTTGAGATTGAACCATGTGAACAACATCAGCGTCTGCAGTTTTCAATTCAGTTGGAACGATGGGCCCAATATTCAAGTTATCGTCAGGTTGAAACGAGTTATCGTTTAAATCTAATCCACCAGACAACCACCCTCAGCACCTTCGTCCATCGTGAAAAACGATGCAGCTTCTGTAGCAAGATGTTGGTCGAAGCAGCGACTAACGCAAAGGTCCTCTTAGTCTCTAGTAACTCTATTGCGACAGGGGAAATCTGAGTTTCGGGCCATTCGCTGGGCTGGTCTGTCAAGAAAGCCGGTCCATGTAACCATGATTTTATTTTTCCCAAGATCAGCACATCCCTGGAGCAGAAGTCAGCTGGATTGTCACAGGATTTTATGTGCCGCCATTGACCCACCTCCGTTTCTTCGTGAATGACAGCCAACCGGTTGGCAACAAAAGTGCTGAAGAGCGTTTTGACATTGCTAACATAGTGAAGGACTATAGCGGAATCGGTCCAGTAGGTTGCAGTCCATTCAATCGAGTTAAAACATCTTTTGCACACATTTGCTACCCCCATGGCCAATACTGCTGCGGCTATTTCTAGCCTGGGTCTTGAGGCTGTCTTTAGAGGGGCGACCCTGGCCTTTGCGAACAGAATACTGCTGTCTCCTTCCTCCTGAACGAGGCGAGCAACTGTTTGCCACTAAGTCGTATCCCATCCCCGACACGTCCGCAAAAACGTGTCACTCTCTTTGCTCACCTTTGAGTATTCCCGGTAAGGGACGAGAGAGTCGTATGTCGCCCAGCTTGTATAGGCTCAGCCACCAGCTTTGCCAGGTCTTGTTATCCGCTTCGCAAAGAGTCTCATCCCAATTAACTTTTTATCTACAGAGGCCCTGCAGCAGAATCTTGCCCGGCAGTAGCCACGGTGCGACGAACTCCATTGGATCGTAAAGGCTGACCAACGAAGACAGAATCTCTCTGCGAGTCGCCGTCGTCTCAAGTAACTGGAGTTGGAACAAGAACTCGTCTTTCTCCGAGTCCCATTGCACACAAAGTGCTCTATCTGTTGGTAACGGACTACCCTGCAATTCACGAAGACTCGGTGCCCGCACATCAACTGGGATGCAATCGATTGCGCGACGATTGGTGGACATCCATTTAGTCAACTTGAACCCTCCCATGTGCAGTAACTTGGAAAAATCCCTAATGTGTCGAACTGCTTCTTCGATGCTATCAAATGATCCCAGGAAGTCGTCCACATAAAAATTATGTTCAACACAGGAGCCCATCGGGGTTTCGAAACGCTGCGCAAACTTGTTCACGGTCGTTGTTAACGCGAAGTTCGCCCAGAAGGGAGAGGATATTGCGCCAAACGAGTGCACCGTCATCCGTCAGTCTAGGTCTCCATCCGGCCACCACCACAACCGTAGAGCGTCCGTGGGCCCTTCGGGGACGTTGACCTGCATGAACATCTCCTCGATATCAGCCACTACCACAACTGACCGTAATCTCATCTACACAGCACCTCAATTAGTGGAGTCGTCAGGTCTGGGCCTTGTAATAGACTGTCATTTAGGACAATCCCGGC
>UZAN01044267.1:6503-16888 GCA_900618425.1 Echinostoma caproni | reverse complement strand
GGAGCAACCGTAGACAAAGGTGAGCAACTAACCAAGGCGCTGTATGCACTAGCACAGTCGCAAAAGAAACTGGTAATTTCTGGGGACTTAAACCTACCTGGCATTTAGTGGACCACAAAGACCTGCTCAAAGGGCACACCAGAGGAAATGTTTCTGGGATGAATTCCCTTCAGAGACCTCCTGCAACAAGTGAGGGAAAATACAAGATTCAGGACGGGGCAAACTCCATCACTTCCAGATTTGGTGTTTACTGAATACCAAAGGGAGGTAGAAAATCTCTCATTTCACCCACCTATGGGAAAAAGTGATCATCTAGTGATAAAAGTGCCCCTCAATTGTAAGGAATTCAAGGCGCCCAGCCATAAAGTTAGAAACTTCAGTAAAGTGGACACGAGTGGTCTGTAAGCAGAAGCCTTAATTCTAGAATTGGAAGCAGGAAATGAGCAGATCACAATAGAGGCTCTCTGGCATAGAATCAAAAGTCCTGCAGGAACTCCAAGAAGAGTTCGCACCCATAAGTTTAGAAAAGGTGGTAATAAGCCTCCATGGCGGTCTCCGGCAACAAGGAGAGCACTAAAGAATTAAACAGAAGCTGGAAATACTACAGAGAGGTTATAATCCAACTGGTACGGACAAACTACACGGTCCAGAGGAATAGAACAGTCAGTGTTATTGGAGTAGAAAAGAGAAAATATGAACTCAAGTTAGCGGAAAACGTCAAGCAAAAAATGAAAATGTTTTTCAGGTATGTTCAGTTGAAAAGCAACCTGAGGGACGCCATAGGCGCCTTGGTTCTGGAAAACAACACGGTGGCAGCAAACGACCATAGCAAGGCAGTAGCACTAGACAACTATTTGGTTAGCGTTCATAGGATAGACAACTGGACATCAGAACCCATATCCCCAACCTCTCTTCCACAGAGCATAAGAGAGAGGCAGATATCTGCGGTGGAGATGCAAAAGTTGTAAGGGGACATAAATAAGGCCCCGAGTCCCGATGGCATATACCCTACCATTGTAAAACCACTGACCAAAGTCTTAGCAGACCCCTCAAGGGTGCTGAGTCAAAATTCTCTGGAGGAGGGCGTGCTTCAGGTGACTGGAAAACTACCGTTGTGGTGGCGTTACACAAAGGTGGTAGTAGATCTAAACCGTAGCACTACAGACCGATCAGCTTAACTAGTATTCTATGCAAGTGCTTCGAAAAGCTAATCAGGACGCATGTCTGTACCCACCTTTTAGAGTATGCATTACTTAGCATGGCCAAGCATGGCTTTATGAAAAGCAGGTCGTGCCTGACAAACCTCTTATTCTTCTTAGACGAAGTCACTGAGAAGGTAAACGAAGGCAAAATAGTAGTGGTACGTTACCTAGATTTCAATAAGGCGTTCGATTCCGTAAGTCATAGACTGCTTCTAGTTTTTCAGAATCACAGGAAGAGTATATAAATGGATGACAGCATTCTTGACCAATAGGACATTTTGCGTTAGGGTAGGAGACCTAACGTTCCGAGTCCTTCATTTCATTGGTGGCGTGCCACAAAGGTCGGTAATAGGTCCGCTTCTATTTTTGGTATTCATAAATGATCTAATAGAAGTTACTCGCTCACCTTGCTTCATCTTCGCTGATGATGTAAAAGTGGTTGGATCTAGTGAAAGATCAGACTTCGAAGATGATATTGCATAGGTGATCAAGTGGTCCCACACATGGGATCTGCTGCTAAATGCAACAGAGTGCGTTTCTTTCTAGAACTGGGGAACCATCAAAGGCTCTCGGTGACTAAGGGCTATTTGAAGTAGGCATTTTAACCAGTGCTAGGGATCCAGGAGTCATGGTAACTGCAGATTACTTTTGAAGTACCCAATGTGAAGTTGCAACACACATGGCAAGATGACAGCTGTTTCGACTAAGGTCAGCAGACGTATTCATACCCATATACAAAGCCATTGTAAGGCCTCATCAGGTTTCGTCGCCCTTCTACAAAAAGGACACAGCCCGTCTGGAGAAAATGCAGCAACTAGTAACATGGATGGTTGAGGATAGGCGGGGAAAAACATAGGAGGAGAGATTGTACCCGCTTAATCTTTTTTCACTAAAAAAGATGGGATTGCGTGGAGACCTCATTGAAGTATTTAAGATTACGAAGAATTTTCTGGGTTTAGATCCGGAGTCCCTCTACACTGAGGCTCTCCACAAAGGAACGCGTGGTCATAAACTCAAACTTATAAAACAGCGTTTTAGACCGAACCTACGAGCGCATTTCTTTAGCAATAGGGTAGTGGATAATTGAAATAAACTACTGTCTGAACTGATCGAATAGCCAAACGTCTAAGCCTTTAGGAGAGCTCTGGACGCCAGATGGTTGGAGATTTTCTCTGACATAGAATGTTAGATGTATTGATTGTTCTCGTGTAATATGGAACGCTTTCACAATAAAAGTATCGCGCCGACTCGGAGAGAAGTAGAGTCTCTCTTTCACTCCGTTATCAGATAGAAAGAGAAACCGATCATTCGCAGAGGTGGACGCACACTCGAGACCACACCACCGAATGAATTCTGGACAAGTGATTGACTTGTGGCCACTACCAGTCCTATGCAACCTGACTTGACATGACCTGGACTGAACGTGAACTTGAGACCGCGTGGTTCAAAATTTTGCCGTGGAAATTGTGAAAATTTGGATTTGAGAAGACTCGAAGCAGAAGGCGGGAGGTGAGACGATACAAATTGTATCTGAAACACTTTGAAGATACTTGGATTAGGTGGAAAAGGGAGCTGAAAAACCCACTTTGGAAAATAACACGACTCTTTGTGATAAGCGGCTGTGAGTTGGACCAATAGCCCAGTGTCTTACAATGACGAAACAGTTTCCCGCAAGTGAGTTGCTCTGTGTTTTTCCACGGGTTAGTTCACCTACCTTGAGGCCCACCAGCTCACACCCTAGCTCTTACCTTGAGATAGGATTGACCCTTTTACACTATACCTCAATCCTTCCATAACAACAAATAGGCATGGTTAAAGGTGCTTCACGCAAACATACTGTGAAACGAGCGGCTCCTTGCGTGTCTAAGCGAGCAGACCACTGTGGCAACCCCCGATGCTCAAGCGGACAGGTAGTCGACGGAGTCTAATGTGAAACTTGCTACTAATGGTTTCACCCGGATTGCGGAAAACTGCCACAGGAACTATACAGAAAGTACCGTGAGGATGAGAGGCTAATCTGGGTCTGCTTGTATGTAAGGTAATATGTAGGATCAGGGCCACAGTGAAGGCAGTATCGGTAGAAATAGCAGAGATAAGTGGTCGACAGGAAGAACCCCAGAAGGATTCAAATAAAGAGGAGGAATCAAACACTGAAGTGTTGCCTCCTAACTGCAAGTGTGCCCCCGCTCGATGCCAACGAAGAGGAGGAACCTATCAAAACAATCCGTAAAAATAGAAGTAAGTTCAAAGGAGCAGCTCGAGTCGGTGAATATGCCAACTACGGCAGTTGATCTATTAGGGACCAAAAACAAGAAGAATAACAAGAAACCCAGAGGTGGTAAAGACAAAATAGCAAATCAACAGCAGCAAACCGTCGGGCAAGATAGGGGATTAGAAGCCATGAAGGATAAGATGGCAGCTTTGGAAAGAGAATTCCAAAATGTGGCCAAAACCCTGTGCGAGCTCCAGCGGACAAGTGATTTGGCCTAGGGAAGACACAGGAGTGTTGTTGTCAGAAGCGTTCTTGAACCCTTCATGAAAGAGGGGCACCTGAGGGAGCGAGCCATGAGATATCATGTGGTGAATCTACTCAGGCGTGCCAACTTGCCTGGCTATGTGGCTATCAAAAGGATATTGCGCCTAGGAAAATGGCAAGGCTGGTAACAGCGGTGGAAGTGAACCCAAACCCGTCTTGGTAGAGTTCATCAACCCGAGACACAGGGACTGATTACTTGCTACGGCTGACAAAATTAGGATTGCCACAAAAGGAGGTCTAACGATACAACCTGACGATAGCGGGAGATGCTGGAATAAATCGGTCACAGGCCAACCAGCATCACCGGGTTTTAACACGGGGACACTAAGGCATCCACTAATGTTGGTAGGAAAGATACTAGGGTCGCCTGAGAGGCGCTCTTCAAAAGATACCCCTGTTACAAAGGTGCGACAAGGTAACAGTCCGTTACCCAGTAGCTGTGGAACATCCCTGGCGGGTTTAAAAGACCCAGAAAAACCCGGAGATTCCGAGCAGAAAGAGGGTCCTACATCAAAGTGGACCAGAAAGGCAAAGCCTTCCGACCCAAAAAAAGGTCGAGGTACTGGGACCTAAAATCCAAGCGACATGACGACCCCCTTGATAAGGCACATATCCGGGGGAGGGTTAGAACTACTTATTACCCACACTTATGTTGCGAGCATAGGGAACAAGTGACCTGAGCTTAGGGTGCGCCATCAGGGAGCAGATGTGACTGCAGTCACTGAAACGTGGCTGCGACCCAAGTAGAGCATAACAGCCCAGCGCCCCGAGGGCTACATTGAAAGCAGGGCTGATCGGCAGGATAGTAGAACTGGCGGTGGGACCTTCCTGTTAGTGAGACAGCATTACGAGAAATATGATAGTCCGCGGGTAATCACGCCTAACCTCCAGGTGATGATGACTATGGTAAAATTGCCCGATAAGGAAGAAGCCATCTTGTGCTGTTACCGCAGCCCTACGTCCTCACGCAGTGAGGCTGAAACTCTGGTGGCTCTCCTCCGGGAGTTAGCAGAATCCAATCGAAGTATACTACTGCTCGGGGGACTTCAATTTCCCTGAAACTAACTGTTAGGACGGTACTGCCTCAAGAGACAGCTTCAACGAAATCCTGGTAGGTATGACACGAGAAAAAACCCTGGTCCAGCATTTTAACCAACAATTGCGCTGGAGAGAAGGACAAACCCCGTCTACCCTTGACCTTGTGATTACCAGGTTCATGTCTGAGATTGAGAATCTAGAGATCCAGGAACCGATTGGTAAGAGCGATCATGGATTCCCCAAGTTTCGCATGAGTCTAGGGAGCAACCCGTACACGATAAATATCGGCGCCAATTGTATCAAATAAACCCTCAGGACATCCCACCCAGGACTAAAAGGCTTAATTGGGACGTTAGAGGGGGAATTCGACCCGGTAGCCGACCAATTGGACCTGATACAAAGGAATCTTCTGAGGCTCACAGATCAGGTCGCACCCCTCCAGAGGGTTCAGGAGGCATGGAACGCCCCCGTGGTGGCGTGCTTGTCTAGAGCGAGCGCTCAGGCGCAAAGGGGCCTGGAGACGCTACATGCAGAACAGAGGACACAGATCTCTGTTGCACTACAGGACGTAACGTCAACAAACAACTCGCCTCCAAAATGATTGTNGTCAACAAGCGTACGAGATGAGACTGGCACTGAATGCGCGGAGGAATCCGAAGTCATACTTCAATTAAGTGCAATCCAAAGCCCGGCCCCGAAGAGAAATAGAGTGCGTTAAAAACCCACAGGGGGGAAGAGAAACGTCAGCAGCAGGAAAAGCAGAGGCATTATTCTGCTTCTTTCAGCAGGCATACCATGATGAAGCACTGGGACAGCAAAGGGCAAGAAAGCAGTCAACCACGCCCATGGGTGAGAACCCCATAAGTTTTGACGAAGTCCAACGTACTCTCGAAGGATTGGTGGCTACGAAGTTTGGAGGCCCTGACGGGATTCACCCAGATGTACTGAAATCGCTGGCTGGACGACTGACAGTGTTACTGAGCAACCTCTTCAACGCCTCCTTGGAGACGAGTAGGCTGCCAGAGGATGGGCTACTGGCAACGATTTTCCCAATCCACAAGGGTGGAGATAGGGAATCGTGCTCGAATTACCGACCCGTGAGCCTGACCTCAGCAGTACTAAAAGTAATGAAATGAATCTTACGCGACAGGATCGCCCATCATCTCGTCGTTAACGGTCTGCTCACTGCAGATCAACACGGTTTCGTCAGGAAATGTTCATTCCTGACCAACCTGCTTTGCTTCTTAGACGAAGTGACAAGGCGCATTGATTGCGGGGAACGGATAGAGGTTTGTCACTCCAACTTCCTCAAGGCCTTCGACTCGGTGAATCATCGACTACTTCTAATGAAACTTAGCGGGTTTAAACTCACCCCTAGGTTGATTTCGTAGATCACGAGATGCGTGACAGGCAGGAGTTTCGAGGTTGGTGTAGCAGAATACAGGTCACAAAAAAGAATGGTTCGTAGTGGGGTCCCGCAGGGGTCAATCCTAGGCTCACTCCTCTTTCTGCTATACATAAACGACTTGTGTCGGGACCTCGAAAACCCCTACTTTAAGTTCGCTGACGATGTGAAAATCGTCATGTCCGTGCCAGGTGAATCGATGCAGAGAGACAGGCAACATTTAGCAATGGTCGGAGGTATGGGACCTTCCTCTAAACGCCCGTAAATGCTAACGCTTCACTGGATAAGGAGGGCATCATGGTAGGAAATTCATAGGACCACCTGGACAGTAGGTCGAAATCGCTCCATTTTCCTCTGCGCGAGACTTAGGAGTGAGTATGATCTCAGAATTCCTTCCCAACTTGCAGTGCCGTGACGCTGTGAAGGAAGCATTTGAAACTCTGTATCAGCCTCGACGTGCAATCGGGTACAGGTGGCCGGAGGTCCTTTTATCCCTCTATAAAGCGTTTGTACGGCCACACCTCGAATATTATGTTCAGGCGGGGAGCCCGCTCTTGGTCAGAGATGCTGAAGCGCTGGAGAAGGTTCAAAGACGCTTCACAAGGTAGTTTGGCGGAATAAGAGAACTCTCGTATGAGAGGAGACTGGATATACTGAATATCTTTTCATTGGGGAAATGGAGGCGCTGAGTCGACCAATCGGCCCGTTTGAGATCTTTCAAGGGATCACAGATATAGGAGGTGGTTTCCAGAAGCTTTTGAAGCTAAGTGAAACTACCTCACTCCGGGGGATGCAATGAAACTGGCAAAGGATAGGGTAAATTATCGACTGAGGGCCATAACCTTTCCGGCTCGAGTCGTGAATGACTGGAATAAACTGACAAGTGAAGCCATAGTAGCCACCTCAGAGGCTGAATTCAAACACTGTTTGGATATCTTATGGGGTAACTTGTTCATCGGAGGAGAGTGAACGTGTCAAGCGCCTGGAGCTCGTGTCCCTCCCCTCCACACTTCTTCACTATAGCCCTCTGGTACCTTTACTTCCACTTCCTCTCTTCACCTCTCTAACAAACTCCAGATTTTTCCCCTTAACTTAGTATCTTTCATCCTTACGGGCTTCAAGGTTCTTGGTGCGACTGTCTCATTGGAAGGGCCTGTGTGCAACACAGAATTGCACAAACACCCACGAGGTGGGGTGCTGTGGCTGGGGGTCCTCTCGTAGTCGCCCTTCTATGTGTATACCACTGCAGATGAACCTTTTCATCCCATTGTCGCAGCACCGGGAGATCCTTGGAGCTCACCAGATGAAGAAACTGGACGACCTGACAAGCTGCCGTCACCGACCTGGGCACCGAACTGAACTGAACTGAACTGAACTGAACTGAACTCAACGGAAGACCTCATCAACTACTTACAGGGGGCTTACAGACCAGACTGCGGTAGACCAGAGCCCACCGTCGACAACCATGAGAGGAGTCTCATGTTGGAAGCGGTGATCTCCTCTGATGAAGTGCATCGGGTATGAAGGGAGCTCATTCCAACTAAGGCAGCAGGGCCAGATGGTATACACCCTGAGATCATTAGCTGACCACTTGGCTAAGCCCCTTGCCAGACTATCCAATGCTTCCATCGCACAGAACCAACTACCCACGCACTGGCTACTGGAGGAAGTCATCTCTACCCACAAGAGGGAAGATCCTAATTCGTGCTCGAACTATCGCTTAGTCAGCCTGACATCGGTTGTGCTGAAAGTCATGGAGAAAGTACTGCGCGCCAGGATCGCCGAACACGTGGTGGCCGTAGGCGCACTGATGGCTGACAAACATGGATTCAGAAGGAGGAAGTGTCTGTCAAACCTCCTCTACTTTCCTAATGAAGTAACTAGGAACATGGGCAGGGGAGAGGAAGTTAAGGTCTGCTTCTTAGACTTCCAGAAAGCGTTTGACTCCGTCAATCATAGACTATTGATCACGAACTTGAAGGCTTTCGAGGTGCCTCATGGACTGCTTGAATGGATACGCAGCTGCTTGACAGCTAGGAGGTTTGTTGTAAAGGTATGAAATAGCACATCAAGCCAGCGACGAGTTCTTAGTGGAGAGCCATACAGTTCTGTCCTAGGTCCATTGCATTTTCTGCTCTAAATCAACGCCCTCAGCATCGACCTGAAAAACCACTGCTACAAGTTTGCAGACGAAGTTAAAGTCATCGGGGAGTCCGCGACAGAGTCGGCTTAGAGCGAAGTTGACAAAATACACGCGTGGTCAGTTAAATCGGACCTGCCTCTGAATACCCTGAAGTGTCTACAGCCGGTCATAACTGGAGGTATGCAAGGTGGCAGGACACTGGGACCCTCGGACCGGACCCAACACATACCCACGGTAACCACAGCCAGAGACCTATGTGTCCTTGTTAGTGCAAACCTCAAGCCTGGACTGCAGTGCCGAGAGGCAGCAAACCGGGCATCCAGAGCCTTGCACCAATTAAGACGTGCGGTAAGCTCTAGGAAACCCGAGGTCTTGCTCCCTCTTTACAAGGCTTATGTGCGCCAGCACCTCGAGTACTGCGTACAGGCTTGGAGCTCAGTTCTGATCCAGGACATAAAAACGCTAGAATCAGTGCAGCGTCGCTTCATCAAATGGTTTGCGAGCTTAAGACATCTATCTTACGAGAGGCGTCTCGAAGCGCTAGGCCTTTTCTTATTGAGCAGGCGCAGGTGTCGCGGAGATTTGATCGAAGCCATAAATTGAAACTTCACCGTGTTTTACACTTTTGTTCTCCGAGTTTTCCCATCATAATTATTAACAATGTTCTGTCAAAGAGCACATAGCAGCACGGACCAAAACTCCGTGCACAGCCATTTAGACTGTTTTACTTGGTTTTGTGTAACGCTTTTACGTATTGTATTTACCTATCGTTTTCCATATCATGGTTTTACATTTTGATCACCTGTACTTATAATGACGCGAGTGTTTTATCCATGTTTAAAGGATAGCTGAAGAAACTAGGTGGTTAATGGAATTGATTGTGAAACCTGCAAAAGGTGGATCCATTCTGGTTGTTTAAGCCTTAGCAAAGACCGCTACGCATTCTTTTGCGAAAACAGCTGGGTACAGTGAATTTGTGAGCCGTGTAAGGACGCGGCCACGTCTGCGTTCGCGAAGCGGAATTCAGAGGCCAGAGGCAAATCGATCAGTGAGCGTCTCGAAAGCCCTTAAAAGTCGAAACCAACCAGAGAAACCTTGAAAACTTACGCTCAGGTAGCCTAAAGCCAATAAAAGAGGAAACCGCAGGGAGAGTTTTTGGCAAACAATTTTGCCTAGGACCTGGAAGGCAGTAGCAGTATCCACACCGGTACATAAGGCGCTACTCGTGGTCACCTCTAAAATACGTCGAAGTGTAAATTGCCCCAAGCCACACCGATGATCTAAACCTGGAGCGGGTAGAAATATCATTCCCTCAAAAGGTAGTAGAGATAGTAGTAGTAGAGATAGGTTAAAAGGAGAGCTCCAGGAGCTGAAGAAGCAAGTGAGTACCCTCCTTGCAGTAAGTATCCCCAGAGTTGAACTTCGTAGAAACCTCCTTATACTTAACGAAAAGGAGCCGAATACAAGAGAATCAAACGCCCGTAGGGAAATGGACAGGCTTGGAGTCCATGGCATACTCAGGTTAGCCGAGGCGCCGCCAGACATAACAATTAGAAGAGTACACCGGGTTGGAAGGTGGAAAACACCACTCCCGGAAGCACCAAAGACACTCGCTAGACCCATACTGGTGAAATTCACCAGACCATCAGTTGAGGATATACTACTATTCCGAGCAGACTTGGTGTGGAGTGCCGCTATAGGGCGATACAAAATAGTCCCTGATGAAGCCCGAGTCAGGGAAATGAATAGAATACCGTCAACTTACAAGACGGGAAGAGAACGAATTGGGGCTACGCTGAAGCAACTGCTCAGGGTACGGGTCTTAGCAAACCCAAATGTGCTAATAGTTGGGGACATCTTGGAGCACCTCACGTTAGGGAATGAGACTCCAATGGAATTAAATAATACCGCATCCAGCCAGCCAATATTATCATCGGGTTCAGCATACGTTTCCAAGATCCCCGAGCTAGAGGAAAAGGTGATCGCAACTGGCACCACAGATAAGAAAAAAACGGGCTGTCGACTCGGGTGTTACGCCCAAGAAGAAAATCCGAGTGAACA
>UZAN01044266.1:19320-31257 GCA_900618425.1 Echinostoma caproni | reverse complement strand
ATCAATTCGCTTGCGTTTTACAGTATTACGGTGCGTGCTTAATGGTTCGGCCATCAGAGCAAATCATTCAGACGGCCTTCACTTTGCTGTTCCGCATTTGACACCATTACGGCACTCATTTCCCGAGGAGATGAGTGACAAGGCTTCGTGTTTGTTTATCAGAAATTTGGAAATTCGATTGGCGTAAAGCAATAAATATATTGAATATTCACTGTTCTCCGAATTTTATTCAGCCAGTTTTCGGGTTCTGATTCGCTTACAACGGTTTGATTAAAGTTTGTGCCCTCAAGCTAAAGGACTATGTGTCGTCGTTTAATGAATTGTGGTTTTCAGTTAAANGAGCGTAGATATGGTCTTTTTCTTGGATCACAGTACCAGTCAATTGTGATGCACTAAAATGTTTTCTTTATGGTCAACTGGAGTTTGATTCTATTTTGATCACCTGTATTAATGCTTTAGGTATGGACAATAATTTATATCTTGTCTACTTCGATCTACATAGTTTCTAGTCTGCATGAGTGCCAATTAAACGTGCCTGACCTTGAGTGTCAAGATTAAATGATCTGAACGTGAAAACCACAAACTTTATCAAGTATCACACATAAAAGTCATTTGTGATGAAAATTTTCCAAAAGAACGTATTCCACCAAATGAAAGAGTTTCTCATCCTTCGAGACTATTCATCTGGGCAGGGATAAAACATGGTCAGCCTTGTTGGTGAACATCAGTCAAGAGCATCATGAATAGTGAAAATTTGCATCAGTAATGACGAAAATGGTTCCAGAATTTCATGAACAAAAATCTTCTGGAAAAGTTATCGTTTTTCAGTATAACGCTCCGTGTCATGTTTCACGAGAGGTTGGTAAATTTATTTAGTTAAGGAGACTGGTTCAATTGTTATTAGCTTTTAGACTTCAGAAACGATGCGTGACTCTAAGGTCCAGTTCATGAAACTTCCCCCCAATAGCCCGCATCTCAATGTGATTGAAAACCTGTTTTCTCTTTCGAAGAGAGAGGTCAATATGCTACCTGTACATTGGACATTGGAGGCAAAAGTGCGACACGTAATGGAGCACAAAATAGAAAATGACTTCATAACAAAGTTGGTGGTGGATTCGATGCCGAAGAGACTCGAAAAAGTCCCAAAGAACAAAGACAGACCAATCGACTATTGGTATACACAAACTTTACATCTTACTTATTATCAATGTTAATTTGTTGTTAATAAAGACTGTTCCATTCTATTTAGTTACCTCTGAACTCATCATGGTCTAGGTCAACCATTACTGACGAAATGAGAGTATCCGCTACATTCTGAACCAGTCCATCTGCTGAGTATAAACGAATTAGAATTATCACGTCTATAAAGACTCACTAAGGCTTGTTTACTATTATTTGGTATAAAAAAAATTTACTTCAGTATAAATGCTGTTGCCTATACGAACTGACAAGTGTTTCACAGGGACCCGTCGGTTCAGTTTCGATCAAACCTGTAAACTGTGAAATTTCAACCAATAAATAACCCTGATTCAATTTTTGAAACCAAGAAAATAAATTAACCTTCTGTCCATCCAGTCGCCCGGTTTTTTTTGTCTTGTGTCGTCACCCGGGTGAGCGCTGCATTTCATCTCATCTGACTGCGGATAGGGTTGAAATAGAATTAATGTTATGCGCTGCAGGGGGCGTGTAGCAAGAACAGTGTTGACTGTGCCATGTGCTATGCGTGCATGCATGCATGCATGCGAGAGAGAGATATCCTACTTGTCTATCACCCACATCCTCAATTGAATGAATGCCCATCACGGAATTCNCGGAATTCAAGTGCTTTGCAAGAGGTCCCCACGGCGTATGGCACGGATGAATCATGTTTCGTTAGGGGACCGACCACAAATTAAAACTGGTGATAAAGTCTAGCGAATTTTTAGAATTTTCTGTCAGCATGAAAGCTTTCACTCACTACTGACAAATGCTGGATTGACACACACAGTCAATATGTCAGTGGCAAGCAACATCCATCATAAACAATTGAACGGCCTATAGGTAGGTAGGTTTCCAGTTAGAAATACTGCATTGTCCATCTAATGGCCCATTATAGGTTACCGGAAAAAGTGCGACAGAACAATTTCCCCTTGTGAAGTAATTAAACGTTTTCATAGTGATTTTTTAAGAAACACTCTGTGTTGATTGGATTATCATTTAAATGTAAATACAGTTTAACTACACTACAGTGAATCCATGCTAATGAAGCCTGGTTTTGCAACAGTATTACCGTGACCGAGTGATAATTCTGTATCAGGTGTTAGGCGGTTGGATGCGTCTAACCGGTTGTGTGCTCCTGGGAAATTTCGTCTAGTCATTCATAACTCACCCATTAGAAAGACGAAAAATCGGCCTTGGCTTCCAGTTAGTCCAGGTTGTACGCATCTAACGCACAACACATAACAGAATGGTCTCAATGATAGCCAGAGGCTTGTTTGTTTCAAAATCAACTTACCCAGCTTAAAAAAAATTTGCGTTATCTAATTCAAATCGGGCAATAAAGTATAAAAGTCACCAGACGGGAGACTGCTGGATACGCATACGTAATCAGTAGCAAGGACTGCGAAACCGGTCATGTGCTTATGAGATATTTTGTCCAGTCATTCACATACTACTCATAATAGTTTCAGATGGGTTGGAATATAATTATCCGCATGTGATGAATGAGAATGTGATATTTGAGAAGAAGTTCCCGACTTTGTGAACTTTTAACTCTTTCAGTAGTGATTTATTTGAACTGACTATTTCAAACAAAACAACAGAGTGGCGGACAAGCTCGTTTTCAGAGATTGGTATTCATACCAATATATCTAAATATATACATCACTAATTGGGAAAATAAAATAAAATAAAATCACAGATTACTAGAAACGATTTCACCATGAGACCGGAAATCGGATTCACCACGATCACATGTTTGTTTGTCCACTCATCCGATCAACGAGATTACTGGCGATGCGGTGTGTGTGTGGGGGGGGGGCACGGAAGCTTTAGCGCTTGCACAAATTGTTTTTGGACACACAGACGGGGTTGTGAAGACGAATGCCAACCGCTTTTGCCGCAGCCAAGAGGGGTCGAAAAGCCTCGGACACGTCCACAGTGTGATTTGTTTCAGCTAGGTGTGAAACCACAGCACTGCTGACTGACTTAATCGTTCCGGTGTTCAGCCACGCAGTTTGGTGGTCATGAATCCGTTCGCCTGACCGTGCGGCCTATGTACGTGGTTCCACAAGTACAAGTGAATTAGTATACACAGTTACTTGTGACTAGTGGCATGGGATAATTGATATTGATTGATTTGGACTGTTTCAGTATTTTCAATGAGAAAACCATACATAGACCACATACATGATTAAACGAATGCCTATTCTTATATGAATATGTTATACTGGATTGGCTATACGCTTCAACTAGCATTACTGTTCGGTTTGTTGATTATATAAATACCTGATTTGGGACGGGAGGTGAGCGGTAGATTCATCCTTGAGTCAACATTAGACCTAATATTCAATCCGAGAAAACAAACTTTATGTGAAGAAAAAATTTGAATTAATAGGAAATAATTTACTGTAAAAATCGATTCACTCGAAGTGCTACAGTCATTGATGGAGGATTGAAAATGTAGTGATGGTTTGAAATGACGCTTGAAATTTGAAAACTGCTCAAATAACTCCAATCTCCAAAATGGAACTTGCGAAGTATCGTCCCATCATCTGTATACCATTCATGTTCAAATTATGTGAATGAACCTTCCTGCTGTGGGTTGTCACTGAAGCTGCTGAAGGGAACATACATTGATTTGAGCATCTCTCCTCGCGTTTAACACCTGTTATCGTTGCTCACCTTGCCCACTCAGTACTTCCATCGCTGGTAAGGAAAGACAGGACCGTCAGAATGATCATTTTAGTGTACAAAAACGCATTCGGCAGTCTTGATCGATCGCTATTGCTCAATCTAATCACTAAAAGTGGCATTAATTCGAACCTATGCAGATTGATCGGTGGTTATGTCACTAAGGGAAGGTATTTCACGTGCATAAACTGCAAGAAATATTATACTCGCTCAGTTGCTTCTGGTGTTTTACAGGGTGCAATTTTTCCCCCCTGTTCCTTTTCAATGTAGGCCAATTTCCGCTGCTTCTTCATTCGTTTGCTGTAAATAAGCGGGTAATATTGTTTGAAAATGCGAAGCGTGCACTCCTGAGTAGTTTTTTTTATAAATGTAATGCAAGCTAAACGATGTTGTTACTTGATGCCTGTTCTGTTTCCTCTCATTAAATATCAAACCTTCACAAATAGGTTTCCTGCCCTGTTTGCCAATCATGAAACAATATTGATATCCACAATGGGTAGCATTAAAAAACCGTTTTTAGATCATGAATATGAAAGTATAGAATGAGCTTTTGACAGATCTTCGTGAATGAAAGGTAGACACTCTCATCAAGCGCTACTCAGGGATCCTACAATCGGATTGTTCTCGAATCTGGATACGTCACATTAGGTCAACTCACTTGGCCAGTTCTGTTGCTCTGTTTGGCATGCGCTTGCACCTTCAAAGTGCAAAGTGCAACGATCAATTAGATTGTACGAGTTCACGTGAAACTCCTGGTTACGAAAAAAAGAAAAAAAGCACTTCACGGATTAACTGTAGATACCTAAATAATGCTAAACAATGCGTGAACAACCACGAACAGTCTGGAATCATGTTCGAGGACGAGGCATGTTTCTGCCTGACAAAAGATCGTTCTAAGACAAGTGTCACACAAGGAGAAATAGCCAAATGAGCAAATATTTATCCCTTCACCAGATATGGTCTTAACTTTCACCTAATTGCAAGCAAAGAGGACCTGGGTTTGCTAGAGCTGCCCGCATTTTCAATGGATTTTAAGGGGTGTCACGTGTTATAATTGGTGTGTGCTTTGCTTCCTCAGGTACCTGTGAACTGAAATGAAATAAAACATCCTGGTTATGTGATATTTTCACTCGTTTCATTATCAACCAAATATTACTGTGTTCTATTTCACTCCAAATAGTACTTCCACCGATAGCACAACTCCAAGTTCTGGTCCCAAAGATCTTGTGAAAGTGCCCCGTTCGGTCTCTCATCCGGTCGATTTACGAAACTTGACCGGCAGACCTGCACGACCAGTTTCTGTGGCATGGATTCCGGTGCCGCCGGAATACTTCAAACACGGATCTGCCTTATGGCCTGTGGTTCAGTCTATCGTGGAACACAGAATGTCCACAGTTGATGGATACTGCGAATACACGGGGAATGGGCTACACAAGTTCCCTCGTTCACATTCGGCACGATTCTATGATAGTCGATCCGGTGCCAAGGTAACTCAAGAATGCTATATTCTTCCTTTTCCAGAAGTTGGAAACTATCAAACAAACTGGTTTCTACATAACATTTTAAGGCTAGTACTTTGGCAGGATAGATTTTTATTGTACCACAATTCTTAATAGGAATCAAACGTTTGATGAAACTTTAATCATCAAATTTCATTTTTCATTTTTCCATAGACAATCTTGATCTGTGGTCATCACACGGTATTATTGATGCGGAGACTTGAGATAGGTCTTGATAGGAGTTGCGTTTTTCTTCATCAGTTTTGCCACAACAGAAATGAGTTTACTGTACACAAAACGTTCAGATACTCCAGTGTATCAAACTAGTAACTGCTCACTCCGTACGTGAATCTTTAACATGTCTCCTCCTACCATCTTCTACGTTCTTGTGTAATTGAATCTTGATAGTTAAACGGAATGAAAAAGGAAAAGTGACTAATTCCAACGTTTTTATGTCCGGCGGAAAACTGCATTGCATACACCGGAAATGTCCCTCAGCCTTCAAAGCTTGCTTTCTGGCAGAATGAAGGCCGAACGGCAAATGCGTACGCTGTCCCTGGGAGTTACTAGAGGAAAGTAAAAGCTCAGAGGCGAATAACAATTCTACAAGCACATAATAGTGATTAAATGAAAAAGGTCTAAATGTCCCTTAAAGTTCAAACAATCTATGCAATTAGGTGTTTCTGTGCAAACATAGTGTGTGTGTGTGTGTGTGTGTGTGAGAAAGCCGATTGAGAGCACGTGAATTCGATAGTCAATATCAATTCTGTTCAGCTTCATCATTTCATTTCGAATCACTGAAGGAACTGATTACTCGTCACAGCCCCAATGCAGTTTGCTCCCCCTTCCAAAAAAAATTATTCAAAGTAAATTTCATCGAGATCCCTTCCAGTTTTCGATCAGTCCCATCTGTAAATGTCTGGCGCAAAGTGAGAGAACGAAAATTGTTTAATCCGGAAAGCAAAAACGACGGTTTGGCGACCTAAATCATGAGCGCTTTTCTCTCTTTCCCAGGATCATCATCTAAATCAATTGGATTTGATAGTAATACTTACAGCGGCAGAACAAATCGGCCCCGGTCACACCGGATATATGAACACATTCACAAGTGATTAGTACAACAAATGATAAGAGTAAATCAGGGTCATCGGTCGCAAAACATATCATGACAACTGGACCGATCGTTGACCCACATTTGTCGTTCAAGCCGTTATTAGGAAACACAAATCCCAGGATCTTGGAATTTTGTAAGGCAATGCTAATCTATGGTAACGTAACCCAATCTTGTGCGCACAAACGTTTCCGACACAATCAATCAGACTGCCATGGAAATGACTCCACCCCACCCACCCCACTATCTTGACTATTTTTCGTTGAACCATTGTAGTTAACAAAACTTGACTGCGTAAATACCAGATTGTTTTACGTTCTAGCGACTAAAGAGGCTAAAGGAAATGTTAACATAGTTCAGTATTTGTCTTCTCGCTGTTCTAACGAATAACAACGGTAATCATAAGGATAATAAAGTTTACATTGTGATTGTGAAAAATTCAGTAACCTCAGTGGGACTCGAACTCACGCAACGAGGTCGCCTACGCTTTGTATGAGCACGATCTACCAGCTGAGCTACGAGGTCATACTGATCTTTTCACATTCGAAACTGACTGTCCCGACCGGTTTTCCTTAGAATTCATTGTAGTCCACCGAATGAAATTCCACGGCAAGGTTGATGGTGCAAATGGATGTGGATGTCACCGTACAGGTTAATTGGTGGATGCCTTATGCCTCTGTGCATTCGATGAGTAAATCGAATGTGAAAAAGATTAGTACTATCCGTGTGGCCTCGTAGCTGGTAGCTGGTACAGTGTGTGCGTACAAAGCGTAGGCATCGTCCATGCGTGGGTTCGAATTCCACCGAGGTAAGTGAACTTTTCACAATCGCTATACAAACTTCAAACTTCGGCTAAACATCCACTTGCATAATACATTTTACGTCAATTAAACATGGTTCCCACACTTGTATGTTAACTTAAATGATGCGTATGTGCACTACTGAAGTCAGATTCTTTTATAAACTGTCCATGCTCCTAAATAAAACCGATTTGTACGGATCGTTAACTTGGTATTGTGGCTGACTCTCGAAGTTTGGTCAATTTTTAACCAAACCTACAGTTTGCTGAGGCGATGTTCTTTTTTACTTATAAAATCCGCTATGCAGACAGCTCAGTATAAAGATCAGTTGCACTGTCTCCCCAGCCAGGGCAGTACGTACGTCTTGCAAAGTCATTTTAATGTGACACGAATCAAGTTCGTCGAAATTTTAAAGCACGATGATGAGTCCGGTTATCGACTGAATGTTGGGCATTTATATACCCTTTGCCCCAAGGATGCACACCGCCTGACTACTCATTCATTTGTATTTTCGTTCCCTTGTCTTGTTCAGCCTGTGGTCCAAAATGAAGAATTCACGGGGGCCTGCAATTCAGGATCCTCGGACAATGATGCGGAAGTACCGGATCAAACTGTCCAAACAGGTATGTGACACCTGAGGATTTCCGTAATGTGGTGTTATCCTTGTTTTTTTTTAATAAACAAATACTAATCTGACATATGCGTCGGATGGTACACATTTGGACTTGAAGTAATTTTTAGCCTATTCACTTGTCTCTTTCGTTCCAACTTTGGAAGTGGTAAGTTATGATCAAACGGTGTAGACCCTTGATACACCAACCCGGACTTCGCACGATTAAATCATAGTATTTCAAAATGTTTGCTATCACTATTTGCTCGACTGCAACACTCTTCTGTTAATTATTGCACCCTGGATTACAAAATTGTTTGTAGGAATAAAACAAGAGAGTTCTGCTGAAAACATCTCATTTTACAATGAAAATAGATTTATTGAGAACGATTAGCTTGCAAAACAGTAAATTGTCTGAGATAGAAAGCCAGTACATGAAATTGCACTGGAGCGCTTCGATGTAATTGCTCCAAAAATAGAAGAATTTGTTCCTACATCCTGAATTTCCGGGGTCAGTGAGCTCTGAAAGAAGATGAAATGGCCGAAATGCTGTTTTACTCGATCCGTTTCAACATTGAGTCGACCGGATGCATAAATGTTGCATTATTTTTAGACAGATAGATCATGAGCAAGGAAACTTTTACCTGCCGATGAAACATTAAGTTATCTTTTGCAATAATGGAAATCTGTCTTCGTTGTGGCTGATCAAGCCTCGGTCTGTGTGTTCGCACACAATCCTCAGTTCCTTAAGAAGCACTGAACTTGAGTGTGGCCTGACCGGATGCTAGCAGTTGTGTGTATCTATTATCCCAAGTGCTATTCAAGTGCCAGTTTTGTCCCTTGGAAGGTTTGTCTTTGTTTTACTATCGTGACTAACGACTAACTATTCAAAAAATATCAGAGTAATGGAGGATTTGATTTGATTTGGTGATCAATCCGTCTTATAAATGAGGCACAAGCTGCAAACATCGGAAGCAATGGGCAGTTGTTTCGATCTGGTTGGGTCTCATTAGCAGTGCGAATTCGTCGATCCAACCAGGGGGTCGAACCCGGGACCTTAAAGATGGAACACAAGCATGCCACCCACTCGGCACCCGGAAGCTGACCAGACCGTTTCTTATTTTGATTATACATGCTATAGTACAATCCATCTATGCTAGCTTGTTGCGTATTTTGGTCTTCGCTCTTCTCAGCACTAGTCTCCAGGGCTATGACTGGGTTGGAAACTTCCCCCATGTGAAACGTTTCTCGATGGACTAGCACCACTGATGAGACTCAACCAGGTCGAAAGAGCGATCCAGTGCTTCCTAGCTGTTCAGCTCAGGTCTCATTTTTACAACGAATTCATCATCTGTTCAAAATAACTGTGGATTGAACTCGGTATATAGAGTATATTTTGGGCTACTAATTCACTGACATTTTCTTATCACGACGTGGGAACAAACTTGTGTTTGAAATTTTCGTTCACACCCGAATTGAACTAGTTGGCAGAGTAATAGCGCACACTCACACCAGTAGTCTAAATATTCAATTTCGGGAGAGCAAATGTCCTTCTTCCTGTGCAACTGCTTCTTACCAACTTTTGCACCTTGGCCCTCGAGACCTTCTTCTCGGTTTTGCCCCGGAACAATCTTATGGATCATACCTTAGTAAAGCAATGCAAAAGACTCTGGCATCTTTCGCTGGGCTGTAACTATCCCGGAAGAAATTATTCTTCGCAAATGGATTGAGACACTACATAGCGGTTGTCATTTGGGACACAGTAAAATGAAAGTATCTACATCAGACGAATACCGTTGTCAATGTGTTCAGACGTCAGTAGAAGAAAATGCATTGGTGATCTGGTGAATAAAACCGGGACAGGTTGCACTATCTGCTTATTCTTTGCCGCGCTCAAATTGATGTTAGTTTGGTCATGCCCATCCTCATTGAGGTTCGCGCATCTTCTACGTGTTTCTTGCATCGAATATCCCCATTGAAAAATCCCTCATGACAACTGTCCAAATTTTCATTACCATTTCGAGAGCTCTTTGGAATTCAAAACTAGGTGTTTCCATTGACATTAGCATCTAATTAGCATTTGTGCAAACAAAATGGGATCTACGATGCCTTCAATAGCGCCTTTCCCACCCTAGAAACCAGTCTGGAGAACGAGCGAGTAAGATCGGTCTTCTGTGTGTGCAACGAGCCATAGGAAGGGTAAAATTCATTCTTGTGGAACAGATTGTTCGGGTAACCGTGGTTACCACGTCATCAGACCCAATATCGTTGATCAGTCGGCAGAATTAAAACGAATACAATTTCGTATGAGTTTGTGTCTGTCTAACATAGACAATGTTACCCACAACTGGGAAATACTGTAAGCATGAGGCACTTAATCATCATTAACTGATAAGATCCGGCAGTTTTACCTGCATTCAAGGATCAGCACACTTCTTGATAGTATCGACATATAGTGAGCTACTGAGAGCCGGTTGGCCTAAGGACCACAAGTGATTGACAACATCTCATGTCCCGGGTTGGATTGTCGTGGATTCGGTGAACTGACATTGGTGTAAAAATTTTGCAAAGATGAAACAAATTCCAAGGCTTTGTGGTGATGACTAACACGTCGACTGGACTTGAAGAATACATACAGTCAGATAAATGAGGCAAGTATCCCAAGTCACTTCACTTACGATCCACCAATCATTCGTCGAACACTCGCAAGTTCCCCTGTGAATAGTTCGTTTGACGCGTGATAAATAAGATCAAAGTTGCTACGAGGTGGCACAGAATGTCAAGCATTCCTGAGCAGCTCATACACAAACACACACACACGGATTCAGTGGGATTTGAGGCAGAATGTTCTCTCACTCACACTCATTCCATTTGTGATCGTGTCTGTGCTGAAAGATAGTTATCGTCCGTATTCAGATTTCGCTTCGGGTCACTTGACTAACGAACTGAACGGCGTGACCTCACAAATATGTCTAACGAATGTGTCTGTGTGTCGGTGTGTGTAAACGAAGTTTGCCACTCGTTTGGATGGTTCATCGCCTCCTAGCCCATCCACCTCACTCACCGCTGAATTCTATCCCTTGGGGCACATGGCCAAAGAAAAGAGTGTCCGTATCGGGGTAGCCTAGTACGATTGTAGGTCACTAACAATACAATACATAATACAATTGATATAAAGTCCAATTATTCGTCCAGAAGGGATGACCAGTTTGAGCACTGAGTTCACTTCAGTGGCATATATTAGATTAACCAAACTCCGTTTGGTCTCACGGGCTTGTACAACTTGTTTTGCGTCACATTAGAAACGGTTTTCCGTCAGGTTCATGGTCCAACAGCAGCTACTCCGAGTTGTTTTGATTCCCACTGTGAATGACGATGCAGAAATAAATTGATGACTCAACGCGCCAAAGCGTGCTTGAGCGATCAAGCAACATCAGCATCAACGCGGTTGCGGATGACTCAATCGGCGGTCCATCCCCAAGTGCGACACACACACACAGAGCGCTTAAGTTACCCGTGAGATTTGGCGGTCCAGTCAAGCAAATGTGAATATGTGAGTCACTTTAACATTTCGATTCATCCGAACGATGAGATGGAACTTACATATCAAGCGATGTGCTCGAGCTGTTCGAAGAGTCACAGCGGACAGCCATCTTAGAGGAACCGATTGTCAACAGCATCAAGACTGATCGTCATCTACACCGACACACACACACACACGTGTACACCTCAGGAGGGTGTTTGTTGCGGGACAAGACGGTGGTTTTCGCACGCCCCCTCTGCTTATGAACAAAAGATAGAGTAGAAAAAAAAATATTACCAATAAAACTGATCGATTTGCCAAAGGCAAAAAGCTTTATTCATTGTGAAATATTTTTCTCGGTCAAAGTATTCCAGACTATTCCGAGTTGGATTATTTTCCAAATAATGTGATTTTCACAATTAGCAAGATGTACAATAATGATTACTGTACACTGACATATCATCAATAAATGAAAAATATGTGTTCTAAGTTCAATTTCTGTT
>UZAN01044266.1:0-15240 GCA_900618425.1 Echinostoma caproni | reverse complement strand
GTGCTGTCGCCTGGGTCTATACCACGCCTGATCTAGCAGGGCCTTATGTGTTTCAGCAAACCAAGTTCCAAGGCTTAGGTTGCCGGTTATTATCACTGAATAGCAAGTCCTCGTGACTATGGGGTCCACCCTGTCTGCTGTTCATCACCCACTAATGTGTACTAAAAGAAAGTTGACTTTTCAATGAACGCTGATCTCCGTGAAACGTCATAAGGTTGCGTTTTTTTGAATTACATTGTACTGCTGATGAACTATAGAAACAAAAAAAACAACATTAATAGGTCAAACTTTTCATGAATGAATAGACGGACTGTAGTGAAACAATCTGTGTGATTTTCAAGGCAATTTATTTTTTTATCGAGGTCCGATTTTATGGTGGGCAAACGTACCAAGCTGTTGCTTATCGAATACCTCACTTTGGGACAGAGTTGCAAGTGGTAGTAGATAGTCCAAAAGAGTAATGCTGGCAATATAACTGACTAACTTAAAGCACCACTTTTAAACAGCGGCCTCGAGAATATTATTTGTGTCCTATGTTGGTGTTACGCAACACGAATGATTGAATTATTACAATGTCTTGATCAAACGGGATGATACTCACTCGAATTCCCTGCCTGGGAGAAAAACAGAGTTTCGGAACTGTCGACCACTTAGCAAATGCCTTGCGCACTTCGTTTTTCAATTGCTGTGAGCTCTTGTTTGCTGTTGTTACTAGTTTTACTAGACTGTGTTTCACCTATTACCGATATCTATTGAGGGAAACTCGTCTCTTATCATAATTTTGAACAGACAACTGCTTCAAAATTTCTAAACGTGCTAGTACAATTTATGAAAGTTTGACCTCAGAGGGTGGGGTAGAAAAATAAAGAAATCAATAAATTTTTACCGCTGTGTGTGATTCTGTGTGTGTGTGTGTGTGTGTGAAAAGTGGAAACAAGAGTGAAACTATCTAAACACAAATTAAATGATATGCAAAACCAAGTAGTAATCTATTCGCGTGTTGGCCAATTATGCCTTGGTGTAGTACTATGGTGTACTGTAGTACTATAGTGTATGGGTGTGTGGCGGTCACCTATCATGGCGGGNGGGGGGGGGGAGGGGTTGAAACTGCGGACACCGAGCACGGCGATGTGCTCGAATCCCACCACCTCTGACCTGACTTCCCCCATTTGTGTGTGTGTGTGTGTGCTGAATTGCAGTCCTTTGATTGGCCGTTTGCCCCTTCCTGAAAATTTGTACTTTATACATTCAATAAAAGGAAGTAAAATGAAAAAGGGAACAAGGATAAGGTCACCGGTAAAATGCCTAAATCCAATGATCTCCCTAATTGTCAGTACTCCAATGGGAATGCGCTAGGATGGGTTCGCTGGAAGGCGAATAGATAACCATCCGGTCGGAATCAATCCGACGACTGGTGTCTAGACCCCTGAACGAGAATGGTACTGGAGATTGGTTCCGATCGGTCGTGACGAAGACAGTTTGGGGTGTTTTGACAGCCGAATCGCGTGACCGATGAGCTGCGGTGAGTCAGAATGAATAGGTAGGCTATCACGAGATACAATTCGCTTTGGTACTTTATCTATATTACTGAGAATCGGTAAGAGTGAACCCAGGAACGTGTACCATACATTTGCAGCAGTGAGAGTAGATTTTACAGCTACCTTCCGGTGCTTCACACGGACGCATGCGGATAAATCACTGTTAAAATGAAGACTGCTGAATGAATCCTTTCCCTCAAAAATCATGATCTCTGTAGATGGTGAATGTTTGGATTAGCCCATTCAGTTTTCCACAGGCACCAGACACTGTTGATGACGTTCGGTGTGGGGGTTCACTCCTTGGGAGATCGTTAACTCCCAACTATTTGAGTGCATTTAAATGTGGTGGAAATGTTTGTGATAACTGAAAATCATTAAGCACGCACTGTTTACAAGTCTCAAACAGGACGAAACAGCTGTCCAGGGCTCTTTTTTGTTTATCACAAACATTTCCACCGCATTTAAGTCATGGTCTCTATTTTATTTCGTTTTAGATAGCTATTACATCGCAAAATTTTAGAGAGGAGTTGAAGCTGGTCAGGTTGTAACTTCGAGGAGGAGATTTGCCTGGTACCTAAAACCAGGTGTTTTCACGAAAATTCCATTCTAAGTTATGGGTACGTAGATGTCGAAATTAGTGGGATTTCCGTTCTGCATACTCTTTCTATCAACAGAAAGATGGATAAATCCCTTGGATTTTTCTGGTGAGTTGCCTATTAGGAAAAAGAGTCTGATCTACGTCTGCATAGTCTGTAATTTGTGCGTGACAATGGGCACCAGATTTTCAACACTCCAAATTTCAGGGGTTTCGAATATCCATAAAACCTTTGGTTGAATGATCCTGCTTCTTTGGCACAGTTCATTATATAAACTCCCAGCTTATTGAAATAACATTAAAATGTTTCCGAATTGATGTTCTGTATTAAGTATCATATCTATTTTACTGGCGTCAGTCGGCACAGTCAGTAGCTTTCTATGACGCATTCGATAGACGATTTGGTTACGGCTATTGCATCGCAGGTCTGTTTTGATCTGTAGGATGTACCAGGAATCATCTTTTGCTCAATAACCATCAGGTGATCAGTGCTATTATGAAGAGCTAAATCGATAAAGGCTGTCATGGGAAACAGATATGGATACGAGAGCAACACGGCACGAATGTTTGTCAGAAGTGCTTCATCGACCAACCAAAGACAATACACGTAAATTGGTTGAAGGAAAAACGAGCGAACAGGTTTGATCTGTCTGGAGTTTCGTGGTTCGAACCACAAAAACCAACGAATTTGTGAACACGAACTCGAGGTCGTTTCCGCTTATATTCTGTCGCATATACTGGTTTGAAAAAGAAGATTAAATGTAAATGACCGACAAGAAAGATTTTCCAACCCTCAGCGTTTAGGCATCTGCCAAGGTGTTTAACTTCTAAGGTATACGAAACTGTAAATAAGCTTTCTCACAGTATGATCAGTTTCCGTTTCCTAAATACGGTTTCTCTGCGCCTCTGCATCACACAATCCGGTTAGTCATTAGTTGTGAACCCGTGTATCAGTTTCATTATTTCTTCATCATTTTAGTTTGTCGGGCCTTCAGGAACTCAACCATCAATGTGCGTTTATCCATGTAAATCAGACGATCATATTTGTGTGTTTGCAGTACTGAAGGAAACCGAACCGTCTATTATTGATCTGGTGTCTTGTGTGTGTGTGTGTGTATAGTAGCATAACTTTGAATACAATCCGACAGGTAGTTGTCGAAAATTACCACTCACGTTTCACTCATAACATAAAATATTATGATTTCAGCACAAAGCCNTTTCTAAGTCTATCTATCTGTGCTCTCCCGGACATTCAGACTCATCAGGAATTCGTCAATCGAAATGCTTGCGGTGGAAACGGGGATCTCTCTCTCTGTCTCTCTGTATCTCTGTCGATTGGGTATAATGAGAAACAGATAGGCTATACGAATGTTTCGCTTGAGATTTTGATGGAAATGATGCTACTTAAATAAAAGTATGCGCTCATGGACAACAGAATTTATCGTTACATTGCCTGTCCCTCACTCTTGGACAAAGCTGATTACCGTCCCGAATATTTGATGACAGAAAAAGGGAACCCATAAAACTGTTACTATCAGTAAATGTCATGAACGTTGCATGCGAGATGCATTCATTTCGTCTGGGAAACTGTACACACCATGATTAGTAAAGTTTTCTCTCGAAAATAATCCTATCCAGTTTGATTACAAACAGTCATTGTGAACACCGCATACTGTTATGCATCCGATACGTTCAATGACATTGGCGTAAGTTCATGAGTGGGCAAACAACAATGTGATCGTGCTGAATCCGATTCCCGGTCCCATGATGAAATCGTTTCGAGTAATCTTTGCTGTGATTTTATTTTATTTTCCCACGATAACCGTATTCTCAAATACTGATATATTTGTGTTTGAGATGTCTTGACAAGAATAAGAATCTCTGCAGTTCGGCTTGCTTGCCACTCTGTAGTTTTGTTTGAATTATGCTCTGTGTGACTAGTTGAACAAAATGATTGACCGAAAGGCCCTGAAACTGACACAAACTACTGCTTGCAAAAGGTTTATACCAAAGCGAGAGACCACAGATGGGACAGGAGATAAAATCAAATAAAAGATCCCTTTCAGACAGACGGCCTGCAATTTGGCACAGAAAAATACAATACCTGCGGGCTGTTTGTCGTTTAGTTCCCACCATCTACCCGAGGCTGATCACGTAATTTCATTTCGCACCCACACTCGAAACTGCCAACTCGGAACTCGCTTTCGCCTCGCGTCCATGTGTGAATAGATATGACTGACGTGATTAGTGTCATGTAGCCAGGGTGATAGAAATCATGGTTTGTAGCGCATCCTTTGGAGATTGATCAGGAGCTAAAAGTCACTGGAGGGGAATAACAGCAGAATGACTTGTGTGCACATTTTCAGGTCAAACTATTTACGATGTTCTGGCTTTTGCTTTTGTGAGACAGGTAAAATGTGGTCTGACAAAAGTTCTGTTTCGCCGAGTACAAAGATATTTGATTGTTGCTTGCGTTCCATTAAATGGACCAAATGTGAGGCGACAATCTCTTTTGGAAGGACTATAAGGAATAAAAGCAAACGGACGTTCAGAAAGCTTTCGAAAAATCCAAGGAAGCATCGAGCCGGTTGGAAAGTTGCCCTTCGGAAACAAACCATCTCCCGATTATGTGGTCCCATCATTCTCAGTTCTAAAGTCCGAACTCTTACCGGAAACATGGCCAATCTCATCAGCTTAATCAAGTAACGAGAATATGCCCAACTAGGTGTGATTATGCTACAAGAAAGTTGACTCCACAACGAAATTGAGGATGGAATAACACACCTGGATGGATTCACTAGCTTTCGTGACGATCGTCCTGTTCCTTATTCTCCACGGGGAGATGGCGTCATCACGTTTGTCAAAAATCAGTGGTGTCATCTGACCAAAAATATGTTTTCTTGTTCCACACGTTATATAAACGCATCAGCAATTCAATGTAAGCACAGACATTTAAGCTTTTCTCGGTCACGTATTCTTGTAAATGTGTACATACCCCCCCTTTTGATCAACTAATATTCTTAATGATTTTTATGACCCTATTTCCACCACACTTATTGAATATGTAAATACTTCAGTCTGTATAATTTGTGGTGACTTCAATAATTCCAATAGCCGTTTCTTAAACAGCTTAGGTCTTCAAAACATTGTTACCTTTCCCAACAGGCTTGACGCACACCTGGATTTGGGTTTTATCAACCTTCCTGATTTACTTCTTGTAGAACGCCCTCCCCACTGGGAATATCTGATCATTCTATGTTGAAGTTTTCCCCTATCATTCTTAACAGAACGAACCATCGTCTCTTTGCTCGAAGTCGTGATCACCAGCTTCGAGGAAGGCAGCGTTCTCCAGAAAACCTCATGATGTTAAGGGAAATGATCAGACACTGACCTTACTTTGTTTTCTGATCCCAATCCTTCCGTTTTCTGTGATCAATTAACACACTCATAAAACTTTTGCTACGATATCTGTTGTGTCTTAGAAACAATTTATATTCGTCCCAATCGATTCTCGTCCCCACACCTCAAACAACTCCGTCGCAGGGCACGCCTTCAAAATGCCTAAGCGCGCAGACGTGCGCTCCCTTTCTAAATCCATCTGGGATGAACTTCGAAGGTTAAACTCTTTATACCCCTGTGCTCCGCTTGACAACCAAGGGAGTCTTGAGACCTAGCAAGCGCTCATGCGGATTTCTTGCATCAAATCCTCACACCGCTCAACTGCTACGGTAAGCATAGATGATATGGATTAGAGTTTCATCAACGGTGTAACCGCTCTCACTGCTCTACCTAGTGGATATGAAATAAACATCACTGATCCCGTCTCCAGAGTTGCACCTGTCGATGTTTATCGAGAGTTGGCTCAATTAAATCCTCACATTCCTGCGGCCCCGACGGAGTCTCACCCGCTGTCCTGAAAGAATGTGTTGTCTTCCTTTCCCCTGTACTGAGTGAACTTTTCAATGATTGTATTTTGCAGCAGTGTATACTCCTCCTCATCCCTCATCCTCAAAATTCCGTCCCATTGCCTTCACCTCAGTTGTCTTGAAGGTGTTTGATAGGCTCCTCCTCAAGACCCTGTCCACACAATTCAATGTTGTTGACCCGAACCAGTTTGCATACACCCATTCCCATGGTACCCTGGATTCCCTTGCTTCTCTGCCCCACTTTGTATTATCCAACCTGGATAAGAAAAGCAAGGCTGTGCGCATATGTTTTCCTAACTACAGTGATGCTTTCAACACTATTGATCGACAAACTTTATTAAATACCCTCCTTTCGAGCGGAGTTCAACTTTGTACGATTGAACTCTTGGCCAAATATTTCTCCAACCATCAGCAGTTCACACGCTACGAAGACCGTACATCTTCACTGCTGCACTCCTCAAAATGCGTACTACAAGGTGCTATTTTATCCCCTTTTCTATTTTCTGCCTACTCTTCCTCTATACCTGTGAGAAATTCTTCCCTTCTCGTCAAATATGCAAATGATATAATATTTGAACTATCCCAACTCATCATTTTAAAAGACTCTACAAGAAGACGTGTCTGAACTAGATGAGTGGTCACATTAAAGGAACCTCCACATGAACCCCAAAACATTTATTGACGTATTTTTTTGTTTTTTGAAAGGGCAAAAGTGTGATGAATTATCGAATGCCAGCCCGCCTATATCTATCCTCAGTGACCAGATGGAACGACAACCGTCTGTCAAATACCTAAGCGTTATTTTCAACCATAATCTCACTTGGTCTGATTACGTCAATGACTTTTTTCTGAAGGTCAGGAGGCTCACTTTCCATTCCAAAGCCTCTCATAAGGCGTTTTCTTTTTGCGTGCATTTTGCCTCACTGGCTTTTTGGATCCCCTGTTATCTTCCCTGGTCTTTTGAACAAGGACCTCAAACTCATTTCCCGATTCCTCAAATTTCTGTCAGTTTGTAGTCTCATACCACGGGAACATCTAGTACAGTATGTAGTTACACCACTTCAAGTCCTGTAAAACATTCTCCAACAAGATTTTATCTGATATCTTTCATCCTCTTTATTTCGCCCTCAGTCAGTGCCTTTCTCACTCATCCACCCCTTCCACTCACAAACTTTTAAAGACGCGCACTGAAGCTTACAGGCGGTCTATTGTCCATTATCTCGCCAGACTTCTAACAAACCATGAAATTGCTGTAGGAAATCTGCGCCAAATGTTAAACTAAATCCATTCTATACACCCGAGTATGCCATTGATTTTGATGTTGCTGTCCGTTTTCATGTCCTTTAATTGCTGTATCATACTGCGGTTGTTGTTTTTTCCACTTTTTGTTGACACACTATGGTTCTTTGGTTGCTGAATATCCACCTCTCGGGGTGTATAAAGCCATTCATTGACTTAACTTGACTTGACTTGCCAACACTGATCCTCCCTATCAGTAACATTTGACCAGAATTGAACAGATATTTTTCGAATGTATCTATCTATCTGCTAACTGGAACGTTATTTTTCTCACTGTATTCGCTAGTCATGTGGTCCAGACTAAAACACCTTGATCAAGAACCCGTCAAGTTTCAGTCAGAACCACTCATATTTCCTACTGGGGCACCTTATTGTTCTGATACCGGAGTTCACTCAAAATTGACACACTGACCTAGACAGCTGCCAAGACGGAACGATAACCTGGAATTGGCAAATGAATTGTTAAATGAAAAGCTAGGAAACACTAGGCAGCTGTTTCGACTTGGTTGGATCTCAGCAGCAGTGTGAATCCATCGACCCAAATTGGGATAGAACCTTGGACCTCATGGGCAGAATTCGAGCATGCTACTCACTCTGCCACCGAGCAGCTGATCAGACCGCTTTTCGTTTTCCATTTACACGATATAGCACAACCCATCTTGGCTAGCTCGTTTCAGTCCTATGCTCCCATGGTTATGGCTCCGTTAGAAACAATCACAATCTGACGACTTATTTCAAGTGAATAATGGAGGATTTGATTCAATTTTAAAGGGTAAATTCGTCGTGTATATGACAAATGAAGACTGAACTAAAAAGCTAAAAATTTGAGTCAATGGATTCGCACACTTCTGATGAGACACAAGCAGGTCGAAACAGCTGTCCAATGTTTCGAAGCTTTGAAATTGAAAGAAATCCTCCATAACTCTTATGAAATTATAAATTGGGCTTGTTTGAATGACTGACAAGTCTGTTCCAAATGAAAATATCACTCACTTTCAAAAGTGTGATATGAAATTGTTCTGTACAGTTATCCCAGTTATCTCGTAAAACACTTCGAGAAAAGGAAGACTATTCTCTACGTATGATACAAGCGGATATTGGTTATGCAGAGAACTTTATCAGAGTGTATATAGAGTTTAAGTGAACGGTTGACATCCTATTTGAAAAGATGATAGTGAGTTGTCTTTGACAACAATATTTTCTGGGAACATGCTTTATTCAGTTATTCGTAATCACGCCAATACGTAACAATGAATATAATTGATAATCAAAGGAGGAGGATGTCTATTTACAGTTGCCATGGTTCATCTGCGGCCCAGACCGAGTGTGTGTGTGTGTGTGTGTGTGTGAAACCGATCACAGTGTCAAAAACCCAAGGGGTTACACACGTGATGGGACTAGAAGTGTTTACGCATACATGAGGATTGCAAATCCGAATACTTACGTCTCCAGCCCGTGGTAAGGATGCTTCACTTCCCTCTATGGCCGAAATCAAACTTTGTAGATGGGTCAAAATGTGTCCCGTACAGCCGTTTGTGATTCGATTCGACGGTACCACATCGATCATTGTCCTAATTACCCTCACTGTAAAACCGAGTCCATAGGTGTTCCCAAGCGCGATCAGGTACGTACCTGGTCATTCTATCAATGTAACCGGCTTCTTAAAAAAGAAACTGCGGAATCCGGGACTCATATTCAATCGGAAACAGTTTGTGTTTGGTTGTTATTGGCGTTTTTACCTTCGTCTTTCTTAGATTGGTATACGAAATGTTTATTCATTGCATGAAGTACACCAGAAACTGAAGGCAGTTTTCGATTAGCATCCCTTGCTGCACAGCGTCGAGTAGGATCATAAATCCAAGGTCATTATCGTTAGGCCAAATGAACCAGTTGACATCAAAAAACACATTTGAGCGCATTGTCCAATCGGTGCTACGGTTAATGACGTAACACTGCTTCAAAGGGCAACTTGATAACGGAAATCCGGAACTCAAAGAATTGTTCGATAACCGGACACATCACTGACTCATTCGAAAGATGAATTTGTCGTGTTTATAACAAATGAAGCTTGGATTGAAAAGCTAGGAAACACTGGACAGCTGTTTCCACCTGGTTCGGTCTCATCAGCAGTGTGTATCACTCGACCCAACTTGGGATGGAATCCGGGACCTCACAGGTGGAACGCAAACAGGTCACCCACTCAGCTACCAGTCAGCTGACCAGACCGTTTTTCATTTTCCATTCACACAACAACCTATCTTTGCGAGCTTGTTGCGATTATCAGTCCTCGCTGATCTCAGTGTTAGCATCCGGGTGGAAATATTTACAGCCTGACTACCTGTTTCATATGCATGACGAATTCACCTTTGAAATTGAATCAGATCCAACCAATACTCATATGTCTCAGTCGTTCAAGTTGATATCAGATAACCTAAATCCCACGTATCCATTATTTAACTAAGTAACACCAAGCAAATTAGATCACTCGTAGTTGACTAGTTGGAAAAGATTAGATGAAGTGGATTGCTCATCAGAATTCCATCCTAACAATCCAGTTGGGCACGAATCCCGAAATCAACAGAAGATGAGATTGTCTTGCAATGTGATACTACTCTAAGAAACAAATGATTAATATAGGTAAATATCTTGAATCTTGAAGCAAGTATTTGTACTGACAAAGTGAAACAGCGTTCCGCCCTGTCCAACTGAGATTTCACCGGCTGTTAAATCGTCCGACTCAACAAGTGCAGTTGGCGGGGCGTTAAAATTTCGGCCGTGCTCCATTTTTTGAGCTCCAGTAGTGGATAATTTATCAACTTTTACGTCACACATTGGATTTAATCGTTTGAATCCATTTTTTCTTTCATCGCCTTCATAGTCAGGCACGCCCCNAAGAGTTTGAAGCATTATGTGTTATCGCGCAAGAATGGCATGCTCTATCAGTTCAGTCGTCAAGTGAAAAATAGATACAAAAGATGCAAACCGTCTAGATCAGATTTCCTCAGAAAACACCGAAAAGGCTGGCAAGTGTCCATCCCTGCTATTTGCTCATTAAACGTACGATCACTATTTGGAAACATGAGCGACTTCACGAAACTGATAAGGACAAAAAATATAATGCATTAGGGATAATTATGCTGCTGCAAAACGTGGTTGTATCCCGACATCAACGACTCTTTGTTTCAGCTAGATTTCTTTGATATGCAGCGGTTGGATAGAGGCTGTTTACTGCGCAATCGAGACGGTGGTCTAATAATGTACACCAAAGTGTCTTAGTGTAATTCTACAAAGATTATCTTCACCTACAACGTAGAATATATCTCACGACTTTTGGTTGAATGCAAACCCCGTTTCCTTAGTAAATATCGTTACATAGCTCCTTCCAGTACAAATTCTGACGTACAGACGTTTGCTGATGTAGTTATAGCCGAACTTTCTAACTACATGGAACGCTCTCTTTTTACTGTTAGTGGTGATTTTAACCATGCAGGTATTCATTTCTTGACATGTCTCCCTCCATAATCTCGTAAATTTCCCCACAAGAGGAAACTCGCAGCTGAATCTTATGTTTTCGAACGATCCTGACCTGTTTGCTGTGCGAAGAGGAGCCCCTCTGGCAAACTCCGATCATTGTATCATCAATGTCTTACCAAATGTCTATTCAAAGAAACATCATAGCACACTGACACGTATATCTAGCCGGAGGATTTTTCATAGGCTGTGTGACCCGGTCCACTTGGTATCACTGAGAGAAATGGTCTCTGGTACAAATTTTGATCAGTTCTTTGATCCAAGTGTCTCGATCGAGTGTGAACACCTCACGAGCTATTTGAACTTCTGCTTTGACATCTGCTGCCCCATAGCCTCATACACCAGTCTCCCCAGATTTTCTTCTCCCACTTTGAGGACCCTCAGAAGAACCAAGGAATGGGAATATAAAAATCGTGATCGACCTTTAGTTAAACAAATGTCAGTGTTGATCAAGAATGAGATCCAGAATCTTGACAAACTCTACACTGAAACCCTTCTTCGTGACCGCAACTGCAAGCAAATCTAGAGCGCTATGAAAAACTCTGTGGAACAAAGGTCACACTACGCGGGCTTCAACCCACAGCAGATAAACTCAACTGTATGTTTTCCACGTCAACTGAAACTGGAGTATCGCATCCTGATTTCAAATCAGTTCACCATCATGAAGTTTTACATGTCAATTCTAATCATTTGCGTGCACAGCTGAAGTGCCTGAAAATATCAAAAGCTTCCGATCCTGACGGACTATTGCCAGTCGTCCTCAGTGAATGTGCGCATTATTTGGCGGAGCCCCTTGCCGCCATTTTCAACCGCTGCTTCGAGGAACGAAAAATTGTCGACTGCTAGAGACCTGTGCGCATTACACCAGTCCCTAAAAAAGAAACTGGGAAACTACGACCAATCGCCTGCACTTCTATTTTACTAAAAATTTTAGAAAAGTTTATGCTTAGCAAAATTATTCCTAATATTGGGCAGCTAGATGACAACCAACTCGTTTATCGCAAACAACAACAATGTGTCCTCCCTATACCCCTGTGATTTTCCCTGGTTTGCTGAAGGCTGATTTCAAGTTGCTGAGGCACGGCCTCTCAATGATCAGCCGTGTCTCCCAAGTTCCGTTATCTGTTCTGATTGGCAATATGTGTAATACCCATATTGATGCATGCCTAAAGTTTGCTGACAATATCCTATCTGATTGCACCCATCCTCTACACACTGACCTGTGTGCATGCAAATCCCACCCCTGCACCCTTTCTAAGTACAAACTTATCCCGTCTCGCATATCCGCAGACAGAAACTCTTTGGTACCCTATCTTATCCGGATACTGACCGACAAGGAAAGTGTTCGTTCTGAGCTTTCTAATGCATTTGAAAATTAACTCATACCTTTATGCGTTTTCACATCTCACTTTTCCCCTGTCCTTACCAGAATTGTAACGGTGGTCTATTTTTTTGCTGGGGGATTCTATAATAACTCGCTAAAGCTTGAACACAATACAATACAATGCAACGTTCTACCGTAGATGCTCTTGCGCATTTGGTAAACTCAGTTTTGCTATCCGTGGACATGCATGGCAAGGCTTTTCGTGTATGTTCCCTCGACTATAGTAACGCTTTTAACTGTGTTGACAGAAGCAGGCTTTTGTCTCTACTTCAAGGTGCTGGATTGTCCAATAATAGCCTCTCTTTACTCAGAGATTATTTTGCTGGTAGAACAAAATTCACAACGTTTCTTGGAAAAACCTCTGACTCCCTACCAGTCAACTCAGGGGTGCTCCAGGGAGCAGTTCTGTCCCCCCTTCTTTTCTCTTTCTACATTCGTGATCTTCCCACTAACCCAAATGATCTTCTTATTAAGTATGCTGATGATGTCACAGTAGGTTCCAAATTCCAATTCTGCTTCTCACAGCTTTGAACCAGTTTATCTGCCTTAAACGTATGGTCTTCGCCCTCCAAGTTATCTCTCAATGCCTCTAAATGTAGCGATGTCACCTTTTTGCTCGCCAAAGGAGAACGCCTACATTCTTTTGAAAAGAATTGTTCTGTATTCTATGTTGACAAACAAGCTGTTCCCCCAGTAAATTCTCTACAATACCTCGGTGTCACTATCTGCCAAGATCTGACCTGAACCTCACAGTTGACTTCTACTTTTGTAAAGATTCGACGGTTGTGTTTCTTTATTACCCGCTTGCGTTCTTTGAAAGTTCCACCGTATTTCCTCACTCGATTTGTATATTCTTGTGTTGTTATTCATCTTCTCTACTGCTCCCCAGTTTTGTTTGCCGGTCTCAGGGCTAAAGATTACACAATTCTATGCCGGTCTATTAAAATTATTTACCGCACAAGCGGTANCAAGCGGTATTCCTTATTTGCACTTGCTTAACTTTATCGCCGATAAACATTTTACCTCTTGCGATAACTTCTGCAACAATATTCTATCAGACTGCACTCACCCAATACACATAGAACTTAAACAACGCATATCCATTTCTATTACTAGATATCGTTATAAACTGGTATATGCGCGTACCATTACTTGTCGTTTGTCCCTTCATCCCCTATCTTTCGAGATTTCTGGCTCAAAAGGCATCCGTTAGAGAAACGTTGTTGAATTTCCTTTTTTTCTCTTGTTATTTTAATTCCTTTTATTGAATATGCAATGGTACAATATTCAGGAAGGGAGGAAGTGACCAATCATCGGGCTGCCATTCAACACACGCAATGGGTAAAGTCAGGCGGTGGTGGTGGGATTCGAACACAAACATCCCCGGGGTGATAATTTGGTGAGGTTACCATCGGGCCATCACTGCCCGCAATTGGCATTCATTTTCAGACTTTTACTCCACATTACTCTGAATTGACGGTGCTTTTTTCACTTCTTTTGTGATTGTATGCAATGATAAATGTTCCTGGAGTGCAAAAAGCTGAGAATCCACCCAATAGGATGTACAAAACGATTTTTGACTTTGACGTTGACTTTCAGCCAGTGGCCGTGGAAACTACGTCGCCAGGGGATTTAGTGTAAAGCTGCGGAGTGTGGTACCACCAGCGGTGCTCTTCAATGAGGAGAAAAGGTGTGTCAAATCCACCTGGAGTACTCATGGATATGTAACCACTGCATAACAATTGTTGAGCATTTCAAGAGAATTCTGAAAGCAACAGTGGCTCTCTCAGATGAAAACAAAAACGAAACCCGTAGGTGCTCTTTCCGGGTCATTTCCAAATAAAAGCCTAGCAATGAGGACAGCAGGAAGCCAAATCAAAGGAGACAAACCCAAGACTTAGACACTGTAGAAATTTCTTAATCACGGAGGCACATAATTGAAATTACAGTATCGTAGATGAATCAAAGTAAGTTGCTCATCACACATGAGTTCAGTTATTTATTGATATTCTTTTGAGTGACTAGAGCATTCAAGCTAAAGTTCGGACTTCTGAATTTTGACACTCCATCATACGGTCATTTATGGGTCAGAACAGATTATTCTAAAACAAGTGAAGTACTTCACTCGAAATATTCTAACTAATAGTCACACTACTAATTGAATCACAATTGCTTCATTGAAATAAACAAATACAGCGCTTCTTAGTTTTTCCGTTTACGCTTCATTTTCTCTGTACATGACAAAATTCACCTTAAAACCAAATTCACAAGGACACAAACAATTTCTGGAAATGGGGAAGGTGTAATTTGAAGGGGTGTAGCATATTTCCTTCTAACCGGGGGGAGTGAAGCAACATGTTGAAGGTTTAGAAGCAATGGTATGGTGACTAGCCACGCTCGTTCAATAACATCCCCATCTGCGGAAAAAGGTAATCATTAGCGTGTTTTGTCCTATTTGAATAGGTCAATAAGCACACCGTGAACTATGTGGTACGTCCATTTGTAGTAAATACACATGCACCCGTTCTGTAGGGCGATGAGCGAACAGGGGCACAAAACATGTGAGCACATGAGGAGGCAGACTGACAATTGATTCAAGCGTCACATCACATTCGAATGTGGTCAAGCAGGCAGCCAAACAGTCACCAAATCAATCAAGGTGGACAGTCGAATTCCAAGATCTGGCTGGCTGTGATAAAGTGAGAACTTTCGAGGTAATTGCGTTTGTGCTTTATAGCACGCAGTGTCAATCAATCAATCAATCAATCCGTATAATGTGTGCAATTCAATCAAAATCAACGATCAGAACGCCTTCGGTGGCAAACCCAGGTGTACAAGGGTCAATGACTGACTGACAGCCAATCAAATCTACTGGAGCAAGATACCAATCGTGTGAGGGTCGGGAACAATAAGATTGTGTGCCTGTGTCGTCCGGTGAACCGGTGGATAGCAAACAAATTATGAGGA
>UZAN01044265.1:24689-37061 GCA_900618425.1 Echinostoma caproni | reverse complement strand
CAAAACCGTATTTATATGGCAAATGTTTGAATTAGCCCATTCGGTTTTTCACAGACACCAGGCACTGTTGATGATGTTCGATGTGGGTTGCACTCCTTGGGAGATCGTTAGTTCCCCACTGTTTTTATGCAATTTGAATGCGATGGAAATGTTTGTGATAACTGACAAAGAGCACTGGATAGCTGCCTTCGTCCTGTTCGGGACTCGTCAGCAGTGCGTACTTTGTGTGTCCCTGTCAGGACTTGAACCGCGATTCTTCGGGCTGGGACTCTTACCCTTCAGCTACGTGGTCGACGGTTATCACCTTGTGCGAATAGCTCAATCAAATTAGATCGCGATAGGGACACAAAAGGTACCCACTGCTAACGAGCCCCAAATAGGACAAAATGTCTATACAGTGTTCTTTGTCGGTTATCACAAACATTTCCATCGCATTCAATTTCACAAAACTCTCAGAATACACCAGCGTCACCTTGAATGAAAAACGCAGTTTAGCGAAAAAGCTTTTTTTTCGGTAAATCGTCAACTGGCTAATACTTTACAAGTGCCATCGTTTCGCACCTCGTCGAGTCCGAGTGACTGAAGCATTTCGGCCTCTCTACTGTGTTTGAGGTCGCAGATGAAAGCCGATTAAAAATCGCAGAGGCGGTTGGAATTCACCGACATAATCCCCCCTTGTGCGCCCAAAAACAGTTTGTGAATTCAGTCAACCTACCATGGCCCTCCACCTCCCTTCCTCATCCTCCCCCTCTCCCAATCCCATCCTCAAATCACACAATTAGCACGGACCAAGTTTAAGTTCCGATGGCAGAATCAACCATATTCGGTTTTGTGAAATCGAGACAGAAAACAACAACAACAATCCCCATTTGAATAATCATCAATTTTGTTTCCTCTTTTCCATACAACAGGATGTGATATAAAATGTGACGTATTAGCCAGTTGATGAGTCACCGAAAAAAAAGCTTTTTCGCTAAACTGCGTTTTTCACAAAATTCTCTCAACTGATTGGAGATGGTTTTGTTGTCACCCGGTTCGATATCATCTCTTGCCCTATTGCGTTTAAGACTTCACCTGTCTGGTGTTAAGGTGTCCTTTTTCACAACCTTACGGTAATTGATACCTCTCCGTAGAATGACCTTAATGCTGGACTGTTCGATTAAAAAACTATCAACTGAAAATCATGAGAGAGGCGATTCATCGACTAATGTGAACTATTTTCTAATCAATTGGATTCCCGATATTTTTTCATTCTTATGACAATTCCCTATTGCTATTCCATTCACTTTAGTCTATCTGAGTGCAATTATATACGAATTCAAATTAATTAGTTTGTTTTGGATTAACAAGGACGTGCAATTTTAGGATTCTGTAAGGGAAATATGAAAGAAACTTTTGAGGCGGGGTTTTGAAACTAATATTTGATGATTTACAGAGTGTTTTTAATGAATCAAACACAATATGCGTAAACTGGTGAAATGGAAATATTTTTTAGATTCAAAAACCTTTAAATGAATAATTCTTTCGAATCGTTGAGTAAATGTATCTCTCCGGGACTATTTATGATTAACGAACTGTAGCATGGGCAAAACTCACCTCCTGAATGTATGGAATAAGATTTGTGTCTTATGACGAAGTGTGAAGAACTGCCAAGCAAACATCAGAATTCACTTAAATCAAAATGCTGTTCAGAAATAACGGTGAGTTAGAACGATTTAACCGCTGTTGTTTACTCTGCTTGTCTATTCTGCCAAGACATCGAACACCAATCTAACGAACTTGGGCTGCAAAATCTCAAACGATAATTTATTATTCAGTTTAAAATAATGTGTCTATCTTGTTTTCAAAATGGTTAACCAGTGGTTTTAGATCACGCTTTGACCCATTTCGACACGTTATCAGTGTTCGCGCATCTCTACCTAGTTGAGCGTCATCATAATTGCCAATTTCTAACCCATTCCATCGCACTTTATCTTCCGTTTTCTCCCATTTCCCTTCAATCAACTCATCCCACCCCTTACCCACCCCACTCCGCAACACCGCATAAACCACAGTTCTGTTCATTTTGGCACAGCAAGCATCACCTTCCTCAGTTCCCCACTTGACGAGTAAAATTCAATCCATCCGTGTGCGAGTAACTGTCCATCATCATTTGCATCCGACACAGTGGAAATGTATGCCTTCGAGTGTGTAATCTCAAACGATCAATGACATTTCAAACTTGATCCACTGTCACTGGTGACATTTCAGTGCGTACGATTCGGTGCGCGACTTCGAAAATTCAACTAAAGAGAAATTTCATCTCCTCTCATCAAATCATAGCCACAGTTTCCATTTAGACGGCCACTGTGGAAAAGGAAAACAGGAGTTCATCCCACCTCGTTCTGGACTGGAATGAGGAGAGGAAAGAATCGTGGGATCGTTTTGCATGCCCCAGCGGAAACCATTTTGACTGCTGCCAAGCCCGATTCCGTGGTGAGACTGTGGAAGGAAGTTCTTCACCTTATGATCACCAGTCTACCAACTCAAGTTTGAAATAAATAAAAAGCTGATTGCCAAAACACAGCATAGAAGGCATAATCGTAGATGAGTCAGACAATAGAAGAATGGAATCGTATAAAGTTAAATTATTGCTCCCTTAGTTGATATTAGTCATTTTATGGGTATCGTTCGACCACTAGGATTTTCTGAACGTTACTCTTTTCAAGAGACCATTCAGGACGATAGGTACGAGAAAATCAAACATGGTTTTAATTACGCATCGTCACTTTCGAGTCGATGGGACATGCTTTCAAATATGGTTTTGTATGATTCATGGATCGAAACTCAGAACCACATGAGAAATCAGTTGCCGTTGTTCCGGACTTTGTGATGCACTAAGAAGACCACCAAGGTAGCCTTCAGTTTATCGACTGGAAACAAGCTGATTAACTGATGCGGATAGAAGAAGATTGTCGGCTGAACGCATGTTATGTAACCAGCGTTCATTTTCATGCTGTTGTGATGCTCTCGATTGTGTCACTGTTGACTTGATTGCTTGATTGATAGTTGACTTCCCCTGGGCCAGTGCAAAACCCGAGGACTCGCTGGTACTTCAGAGAATGTCGAGAATGAGAAGAATCTTAGTATCTTTATTTAAGACGATCTAAGTGGTTCTTTAAACTGCTCCAGGGCGTCGTCCACCCTGTAAGACATGTTGACTTTCTAAAGCAAGTATTTGGTAAATTTGAACCTACGGTTGTTAGTAACCTCAATTTAACCCCACATGGATTATGCAATTCAAGCGTGGAATTCATGGCTGCAACGCGATTGGAAAATCCTGGAACGTCCACAAAGAATGACCATAAAAATGGTCAAGGGGCTGCAGTACAAGGCTTATCTGGAAAGACTGGAATCATTAGGGGCTGTACTGCACACAGTATCGCCGAATTCGTGGAGACCTGATTTTGGTGCATCAAATAATGCAGAATCCGAATCAACCATGTCGTTCACTGTTCACCTGGTGGTCCACCACACCTCAGGGAGGCACTCATTCAAATTAGTGCTCCGAAATTACCGACTAGAATGCCGGCGTCATTCATGTGCCCCCAGAGAGTGCACTATTTTGAATTCTCTACCACTCCACGTTGTTTATACTCTATAGTCAATTATTGCAGGCATAATCTTGACGAAACTTTGAAAAGTCCTAAATTTCAACATCCGTAGCAATGCGCGAGACAAAGATAACTTGTGGCATTCCTCATCTTTGTATGAATCGTAAATCGATTCATTTGTGCTAAGCCCTATGAGACAAGAAAAGCAACCACTTGTAAATATTTCCCATAATAAAACTTTACCTTTGACGTCAAACGGTCGAATCAGACAGGCATTCTGAGGCAACTTAGTGTTACCATTTTCTAACGTGATTTATGTAGATGACACTCCTGAGACTATTTCCGGTCGTGATCACGTATAACACACGCAGACACACACAGAGTAATGCCAGTTTGCGCTGTCTCGGAGCCACAGGTAATTCTGGAGGCAATGATAGAACAGTGCATGCCGTCAGTTTATTCTCTCATAGTCTGTGTGTTTAAGTTCCTCCTACGTTCATATTTTTGTACTTTCATTTCCTTTACTGAATGTATGACTAACTTTAGAAAAGGAGAAACGATTGTAATGAGAAGTGCAAAATTTAGACGGTGATGGAATTCGATCACATTTCTTCTGTGACGATCAGATGGTGACACTTACACAGCTGACAAGAATTAATTGTCAGTGATCCATTTCCTGAACACTGACAGTTGCTCAGTTGTATGTATGCCAAGCAAGTGCAGCTAGAATTCTGAAATTGTAAATACTTCTTTGGCGCTGCTCACTACCAGCCGGGAGTGACCTGATCGACTAACCACGTTCTCCAATTAATACAAGTACAGGTTGACTAAGTTCCAATCAATCCGAGAACATACGGCATCAGGTGTTTCAAAAGGAATGTTTTTAACATTATAATCTTGAATCGAATTTAACACTGACTGCCACACGTTATCACAACGAAAGAACATCACCAGAACAGACGTCAGCAGTTTGATTTCCAACATTGTTTGGCACTTCGTTTTCTCAATATCTACTCATCCTGTTGAAATGTAGTGAAGACACGAGTGCAGCCATTTTGAATTGAGTGTTTGAGTCCTATGCATGTCTCACTGAATCTTTTGGGCGACGGTTCCTTTTTGTGTTTTCTCTGTCTTACAAGTCGCTTGGAAGCTCCCTCCACGCAGAACATACTGTGAGNTGTCCTACCTGTGTATTGCTATCGTCATTGAGTGGCCAGGGATTGTGTACGGCCTTTTGGAACGACGCAAGTGGTGCAAACGCTGGGACTGCATTGACTGGAATCAACCCGCCAGTGTATTTCAAGTGAGTTCAAAGTTAGGGTCGGTCCTGCATATTACATAACTTTGGTCCGCCTCTGTATTCTAACTGGAACATTTGTGTCCCATTTTTAATTATCTGAAGTTCTATTACTTATATCAACACGTCGCTATACGTTGAATTTTGTTTAGTACAGTGCAGAGGATCCCTGAAATTAGCAGCTGGGAAACACTGTAGAACTGTTTTGACCTAAGTGGATCTCATCATCAGAATGAATTCATCGAACCAACTGGGAATCGAACCCGGGACCTCACAGGCAGNAACGCAAGCATACTACCTACTCAACCACCGGGCAACCCATTTGTTCGGGCTTAGTGCAGGCATCAAACTTTGCGAGTCTCAGCACTGTCCTCCACGGTCATGAATCGATTAGAAACATTCCAACCCGACTATAGGTTACAGGAGAGAAATGGAGGGTTATAAAAGGTGAGTTTCGTCAAACTTCTGTTTTGCTTTTGCCATAGCAAACTAATACAGTGCTCTGTTCGAACAGTAAATTCGATTATTTTGTTTACTCAACGGGTTTAAAATAAGATACTAGCAAATGTTTTTCTTCATGAGGCAGGAACAAGATTGTGTAATACCTTACCAACTGCCATTTGGCCTAGTGGCAGGGTTCTGCTAGAAAATAGACTTGTTCTTGCATAATACTGTGGCAAATAGTCAGAGACAACACGAGATCAGACAACAGAGATCTACGTGGATAAGAACATCCCGCTCAATCTTCCTCATGATGATTGTGATTTCGTTCGTGTTCCAAGTACATAACTGGCTAAATTTAAACGTTCAGATAACAATGATGAATGAGATGGGATAGTTCTGGGCGGTAAAAACTAGATGCTCAGATGACTACCGGCCTAATATTGATTGTTGTAGCTGCCAAGTGGTGGTAATGATTTTTGCACTGGTCGGTTCCGGGGATTGATTAATTAGTTGCATGATTATATGCCTGTCTACCGCCTTGCCTGCTCGACACACCTTTGCTCAGATATCTATGGATGTTAACTAACCGCGATTGCCAAAGATGGTTCTGTCACTTCAGTGGTTCTGTTTCTTTTCTAATTTGTCCATCCTAGTTGAATATCACTGTGACTTCTGTAAAAAAAGGACATTTTTGAACACGGCCTTGGACGCCTATTCCCATGCAACTAAGTGGTGGTGCAGTGGTTCATTCGCTGTCCATGACGTCCTTTGGATTGGACTCTGAGTTTCGATTCCTGCGACCACCAGCCAGCTTTTGTGATAGGCAGCTTTGCTTTCATCCGGTTCAATACTATACCTAACCTATCGAAGCCATGTGCGGTTCGTCACTTCAAGTCCCGTGGCTTAGGTTACCAGTTTTCAACACTGTGCAGCTGGTCCTCGTGACTATGGGGTTTTCGCTGTTTGATGTTCGTCACAAGGTCTGTAATAAAGAGAGCTTCCATTATACAATCACAAAAATCGAATAAAGTGACGAAGCAAAAACACAAGCAAATAGTCCACTTTTAAATCGCAGTTAATTTCAACCGTTGGTTATAAGTTGATACTGAGTTAAATTGACTATCTTTCAGGTTGCATATTCACGCAATTGATCACAAATTGGAGAATGCCTTTGATCATGTGATTCGGTCAATTGGCGTCTTACCTGAGATGGGATATACCCCTAAATCGATGTATGCAACTGCCTATCTGTTCTGTCATGGTAAGATGCTCTGCATCCATATTCAAACTGGTAAATACCGTGTGTTTCGGCGGAGTGGGGATGCGTGTGTCTATTTACAGGACGTTTGGGTTGGCCGCATTCTAGTTTACTGTATCACATGTTTCAAACGGTCTTGAAAAATCGTCACACTTAAAGGAAAGGTAAGTGTAAACCTTCTTCTTAGGGCCGTAATATACTGCTAGGTTTGCTCTTATGTCCGACTAGACTTCTCAATGAAACCGCTAGGGTAACCGTTTTCGACAAGAATTGATAGGAGTTGGTCTGACTTCGCTTTTAGGCTATCCACGGTGTAAATACGGCATGTTCGATGTAATAGTGTTTAACTACAACGTGATGGTAGTTGAGTGGCCGGAAACTACCAATGTGTAGGTATTGACCCGTCCATGTACTCTGGTGGTATACAGTCCAATCTTGCCAGTTTGTCATTTGAATGTCTAAAAATGAGAGCCAAACGTTTTGTTCTTTTTCCTATGAGAAATGTATATCCTTGTGCAAACTGTTCATGATTCGAAAGGAATAAGTTACTTGTTGTCGGTCTTGTCCCATGATGAGTAATTAATCAATATATCTTCTAACTAATGCAAATTGATCAAGGGACGTTCACCTCCCTTTCCAACTGCAAGTCGAATATTTCCGCAAAGATAAACCCCGAGGGGCTTCCCATCAACATACCGTCTATTTTTCGATGAACTTTTTGTTTTTTTAACTGAAACTGATAGCTGATGTGCATAAGAGCAGGAGACGTTCCAGCTGCAACAACGGTAGGCTAACTTTTACTGTATGCTGCTCGATATACTGTAAGGTGTATTCGATAGCCTCACGCCGTGACACGTTAGTGATTAATAATTCGATGTCCACAGAAGCGAAGCATTTATCCTTGAAGTTCAACTAGCTCGAAACTGTCCTTGACGTTATATTTAGAAATATGATCCCGAACTGGTTTGAACAACTATGCTAACCATATCTCCAGCTCGTCTTATGGCGAATTGATCATCGATAGGATAGATTCTAGTGGAATTCCTAGCTCATACCTTTTAGTTAGGCCGTACAGCTGAGGTAATGTGCTGCCAGTCGTTTGTAGAGACTTGAAGTTGAGTTCACTGATGAATCCGCCTTCCATTAGTGCTCGTAGCTCTTTTGTGAACCGTTTTTCCATTGTTGACAGATTATCAGTTTTCACTTCAAGTCGAAATTTTGAAGTACCTTATAGAACCGGAGATATTTACTCAATGAATTTCTTTCGGTCCATGACTACGACCCCAAAGTCCACGTCAGGCTGGAAGATCTCCAAATTATTATCAATTTTCACTGACCTATCTGTTCTTTACTTAACAGAGATTGGTGTGTCTCTGAACTTACCCGGTACTGACGTTCCAAATCAATGTGCCTGGCGTTTAACCACCCTTTGTTTTCTTTTGGGGTTGCTTCTAAACAAACAATTTGGTCGAAAAATATACTCAAAATGCGTGTGCATCGTTATCGAATTCACTTCCCTCGATGGAATATAAAAGTTAAACCCACAAGACAGCGCTTCGTTCTGCGCTGTTGTAAGACTAACAAACTGAAGTCTCAAAAGCCTACAGTCGCGGGTTATTACTAGTTTCTTATAGGTTTTTCATGAAATTTGTTTTCGTCGAAGAGCTATTACTTAAAACCGAAAGTCTGATTTCTCTGTGTAGTTGTCTGCCCGCTCCCAATATACACAAAATTGGAGCATATGCATTGGTCAACGTAAACATTCTTCGTGCCTCCGGCATATGTTTATTTTGTCTAGAAGAACACAATGTCAAGTGAGTGCAGGAGGTCAGTGGCAAGGGATTTCCAGACTACCATCATTCTAGGTCCAGCTAATTGTCGTCTCCCCTCAGACTTGGATGTTTGATAGCATGACTACTACTACTACTACTACTACTACTACTCTCATCATATATGAGTAAGTTGTTGCTCGCGTGCAGGAGGAGCAGCTGACGATGTTCAACAAAGAATGAGATAAAGAATGAGAATGAGGGGCTTGGTGGATTCACTAATATAGCAGCAGAAGATACAAACAGAAAGTTGAACTCTTTGATCGCTGATCTAGTCAACAACAACTATGAACACTTTGCTTCGGTTCAGATGTTTCATTCCTTGCAACTCGTTTTACGCCTGTTCATTCAAGGGATAATTACCTACTTTGACACTGGACTTGTAGATGTATAACCTAACTACTACTGATGCTGCTATTACTACTACGAACAATAATAATAATAATAGTACTGCCGACCCGTCTTGAAGAAGGCAGCCAAGGGGATCAAACTTTCGTGAGTGTTATCAAGATTTTGAATGAGAGCATAAAGTTCACCTCATCTTCCACAGCTAAGAAGATAGTTCTTTACTATCTGTACAGAATGTGAAACAACCCATCTCTACCTAGAATGCTTCTCATGAGAAACAGTTAATAATCCATAGGTGTTCTGGATCATATCGAAAAATTTGGGCGTTGTGCTCATGGTAACAATAGAATCAGGTTTGTTTTAGCCACAACGTGAATACCAAAACACAAGCTTTCGGTGACAACGATTCGACCTTCTTGTAAGGCCTTTGTCAAGTCAGTTTAATCGGTTTCTCAAAAACAAGCTTTAAGATGAAAATCGCGGCGTTCAAGGTTGACCCAAAAACGGGGTCAAGTGCGTGAGTTTCCGTGTATGTGTGGGCGTGTGTGGGTGTATGTATGTTGGATTCGGATTATCATTAGGGCTCTGTGGGATCTGCACCTATTACGTGATCTGTGTTGGTGTGTGAGTCTGTGTGTGAAAACAATACACGAGAGGTCAAGTGGTTTGTTGGGGCAATGGAGAGAGCGTCACACCAGGCCACTGACAAATCAGTCCCCTCCGTGCGGTTGACACATTTAGCTTCAGTGTTAATCCACAAAGTTTCGGAGATCATCCTTTCTTTGTGGCCACGATAACCTTGTCTCAAAATCTTGGGGTTATCGAAGTCTATTGTGTGTCCTTCGCACAAAGCATGAACAGCAATCGCCGAATCTCGTTCCAGTTTTTGAAGATCCGTCGCATTCTTTGGTCTTTTTTTCAGTGTCCTAGCATGTTCTTTAATCCGGTGTTTTAACTGGCGGGAAGTTTGACCAATGTATTTAGTGGAACAGTCTTTACAGTGTAGTTTGTAAACCAGATTGCAGTTATCAGTCGACACGCGTTTGTCCTTGAGCTTTACTAATTTAGAGTACAGTGTGTTAGTAGCTTTGAAAGCAACTCTAAGATTAGCACGATTAAGCACCCGACGGATATCCTCAGAAGTTCCCTTTCGATACGGTAAAACGACCGTTGGAATCCAATCGGATTTTTCCATGGGTTTCCATGGGCCTTCCAAGAAGGTCGAAACGTTGTCACCGAAATCTTTTGTTTTGGTGTTCACGTTGTGGCTAAAACAAACCTGATTCTATTGCTTGCAAGCAACAAATCCTGATGAAGAACGATGCACGTAAGTTACGTTTACGACATAATCATCTCACCAATTTGATGGAATTAAAATCCATGGTTAGCGGTACGGACTTACAACAACTCTTCGATCCTGATATTTCAGTCTTCTGTGAGAACCTTACCAACTGCCTCAACTATTGTTATGATGTGTGCTGCCCTCAAGAAAGAATTCACCTATAGCCCAACCGCTTCATCTCCGATAGACTGAAATGGTTACGAAAGTTGGAAGAAAGGGTGTATCGCTCGAGAGATAAATTGACGGTCAAATTTGTCAACTTTCACATCAGAAGCGAGATAGCCCATCTCAATCGATTTTAAGCTGACACCGTGGACACTGGGGACAAATCCTACCGTCAGCTATGGAACGGACTGAAGTTGATCTATGTCCGTTCAAATTTACCTACTAAAGTCACATGTGATATCAACGAGGTCAATAAATCTTTTGATTCAGTGAAAAACGTTGTGCAAGCTTTACCGAGTCCAAACACAACGTCACTTGATTTCCACCTTCGCGTGTCTGTCACAACAGAGCAAGCTTTAAATGAGTTAAATGATGTCAATGAAAATAAATCCGTTGTTCGTGATGGGCTATTCCCTGTGGTCCTTAAAACATGTGCAAACCACCTCGCACTAACCGGTTCATTTATATATAATGCACGTCTGTCAGAAGGAAGACTAGTTAACACATGGCGTGATGTTCGCATCACTCCAGTACCTAAGAAAGAAAAGGGTAAGCCTCGGCCTATTGCTTCATCTTCAGTATTACTTAGGACTTTTGAGCGTATTATTATTAAGCACCTATCTTGTAATCTTGATTTTCGTGATTCCAATCAGTTTGCTTATTGTAAGCGTCGCTCTACTTTAGGTGCGGTTGCTTGTCTTATACATTCTATTTTATCCACTATGGACCAAAAACACAAAATTGTTCACGTTTGTTTCTTGGACTACACAAACGCATTTAACTCTGTCGACAGAAACATCCTATTGACATTGTTAGGGCGAAATAATCTCCGCCACAGCTTTTGAATTGGATGCACGACTATTTTACCGACCGACGCTAATTCACTTGTCTCAATGGCATTAGGTCTTCTACTGTTACTGTAAACCAGGGTGTAATACAGGGTGCAATTTTATTCTCTTTCCTGTTCTCCTTTTATATCCAAAACTTGCCAGTCACCTCAAATGTTTTCACTTTTAAATATGCTGATGACATAGTAGTTGATGGTTCATCTCACAACAACAACCCTTCAACTAACCCCCTTCAATCAGCCATAAGTTCCATTTCTGAACGGTCCGATGGTGTTCTTCATTTCTTAAACCCCGATAAATGCATTGAAGTTTTGTTTTCCATTGACTGTGGGTCATCAACTCTTTCTGTTCCCAATATCCTAATTAACAACTTGAGAGTTGAAAGGTCACAACCCTTCGAATATCTTGGATGCTTCGTGTCTGCTGATCTCAATTGGTCTTATCACGTCGAACAAACATTTCTGAAAGTCAGAAATTTCACCTTCTATACTTCACGCCTTCGGTATCTGAGGCTGCCATTGTACATTATCTCCTAATTTATTTTCTCATGCGTTTTATGCCACTGGACCTACTGCTCTCCCCTTATCTTTCCCGGTCTACTGTCTAACGATTCTATATTAATCAGACGCTCTCTGAAAAGCATCTCTAGATATGGAGCTGTATCTTATGAAGAGCTGGTTGATTCTATTGTCAACCAACACCCTAAAGCGTGTGACCGTCTGTGTGACTCCATCTTGTCCATTGCGTCACATCCCTTACACACAGCCCTATCTAGCTATATTTCAACTTCCGTAACCCGCAATAAATTTAAACCTTTATATACTCAAATTCAAATTCAAATTCAAATTTTTATTATGGGATATAACTTACAAAGACTTCGCTTTTTCAAATCCCATAGGGTGTTTACACTTTGGTTCGGAACACGACATAATATGTTCTCCTTTGCACGTCAAAAACATTACCTTACTACGGTAATGTTTTTGACGTGCAAAGGAGAACATATTATGTAGTTGAAAGTTGGAAAACAATGATTGCCAGTGCATCATCAAGCTGACGCTTGAAAGATACTAATGTTGGGGCACAGACCACGTGAGGGGGTAGAGAGTTCCATGTGCTGCACACTCTGACTGCAAACGAGTGACGTCTGCAGTCGAGACGGCTCTTTTGGTGTGCCAACTTCAGCGGGTGCCCTCTGAGATGGACGTTGTGTGATAAAACGAACAGAGATTTACATGGATGGTTGGGTTG